>JAQMRL010000002.1:126726170-126926170 GCA_035578175.1 Catonia carolina
AATGTATCATTTTCAAAAATATTTAATAGTTTTGGAGAAAAAAAGTTTTTGAAAAATTTTGACCTCAAAAATCATATTGTTTTTGAAAAATTAACAAAACCATATTTTCTAACAGAATAAAAAGTTATACATTTAAAATGTGTAAAAGGAACTGATCTTTAATACAAAAACAAATTAGGATTCACAATTGGTTCCTGAGAAACATGTACCTTGGTTAACATTGAGTAAGATAGGGATCCACTGTCCCCTTAAGCAGAGAGTACCTTTTGGCGGCGGTTAGTTCTAAACGTTTTGTACGCAGATGATGTTTCCAAGTTAGTCGCCTGTCAAGCCATAAGCCAAGACATCGCGCCACTCTGGTCTGGGGATATGAAAAGACATATTTTGACGCAAAAACACTAAGAGTATTAAAAAAAATATATTCATCGTTTTCTATCATAAACCTACGAGTGTACATAATTCATTATTATAAGAAATATTCATGACAATTATTAAGTATATTAAGTAATTTAAATACAAACATTAAGGAATACAACAGTCAAAATCTACGTCGACAGTGTGCCTTTTCTGGAACGCAAAAGCAACGGTTTCACATAACGTTTCAGAATGCCAAGAACTTCAAAGCGCCCGTTGTCTTTTTGGTATTTCTGCAATAATTCAAGATAATATTAGGTCAAAAGACAGTTGTGACAAAGTTTTAAAATTTCTACGTTATGTTGGTGTTGAAGACAAAATCTAATAGGCCTACCAATTTTCTTTTTCTTATGTTTTAATTTATGAAATTATTGTTTTTTGTATAATTCCTATTGTGGTCGCTAATAACCATTAGCAGTTGATGCGAACTTTATAAATAAATTTAAAAAAAACAGTCAAAATAAATTTATAAAAATCTTATAAATCTTTTTACTTGAGTTTGTTTATTGTTTTCATACTCAAGTAGTTTTCCGTAACTTCTTATCCTCAGTAGTCTACCATTTACGACGGTATTAAAAAGTATTATTGCTTAAATATCTTTTTAAATGAATTGCATTAACTGATTCAATATTCTGTACATTTTGTTATAACCTTGAAAATAAAACAGTTTTTCCTTGTCTAATGAGATTAGCTATCTCAGTAGGGTACTTCATCATTGGCCAGTTTACTTTATCAGCCGACTAATGACTAGGCCTCCGTATTATCATTTATCGTACTGAGTCATGCGGATCGATTCAGTAATTTAGGCTTCGTTTTTAACCTTTCTTATCAACACTTTTATTACTCTTTCCTGTCGCTGTAGTATATAACTGCGAAATTAACTGGCTGATGCAAAAATAAATATAAAATTTATTAATTATCGATTAAGTTCTAGAATATTTTTGACGGGGATACCTTAATCTTAAATCTGTACTATACAAAATTAAGTATTTTTTAGCAGTAAATTATTTAAAATGTATTTTTTATAAATTTTTTAAATATACTTTTGGTCGTTAAGTTCTATTAACCAAGAAGTGGTATTAGTTCTATCAGCAAGATAAGAAGTGACATCATAAGACAAGAGTTGCATTTATGTAATTTGGAGAAGAAGTTCAATGAGTACAGAATCAACTGGAGTAGTCTTCTGGAACCCATGAGGAAAACCGTTTGCCTAGATTGGCAATGAATTATAAGCCGAATGGTCGTAAGGGTATTGGTCGTTTGAGGGGAAGGTAGTTTCCAGAACAGGGAGTATTGCGTGATCCATGAAGTGAAAAAGAAGTTATATTAGCCTAAATGAACAGAAGACTTCCCTAAAAAGTTGTAATGAATCATAAAATAAGGCAACCGTTGATCTAGTAATCACCACAACTGACTTCTATTCAGGAAGGGCTGTTGGTCGTCCGAAAAGAAGGTGGTTTCCGGAACAGGCTGCAGGCCTACTACCTAATCCGCGAAATGAAGAAGAAGAAGAAGAAGTTCTATTAGCCTAAATAAACAGAAAACTCGTCTAAAAATTTGTAATGAGTCCCCAAAAAAGGGGCAACCGTTGATGTGGTTAACACCACAACTGACTTCTATTCAGGAAGTCCTGGGCTCGATTTCCGGTAAAACTGAAATATTTTTTATCACTCTTCTTCATGTCAGCTAAACCACGTATTAGTACGCTAAACAGGTAGACGAAAAAGTACTTATAGACCATTTTCTACGATTGATTCGTATTATTAGTATTTTTTTAATCCTGAAGTGTGCGTACGTTGCAATCTGTTCAATTTAAGAACAATAATCAATCCTATGAACCAATGAGATGAGGATGATGTGTATGACGTATAAATGATGTGTAGTCTAGTACAGACTAAGGCTGATCATTCCTGAAAAGTACGGTTAATTGAACCCAAACTTCAAAGTACACCGGTATCCACTGTCTAGTATTAAATCCGTATAAAAACACTTTCTTTACTGGATTAATTTAATATTCGCAATAATTAATTTAGAAGCGTATCTTCTACTTCTCACAATCAAGGATTAGGCCTCCGCCTGTTACGACTCGCAACAGCGGCAAACTATTGAACTATTGCTATCTTTTGCGTGGCCTCCCAATATCTCTCCACCCCACCAGTCTGTATTACAAAACACCGAGGAGGATCCTTCCCTCAGGCATTCTCTCTACGTCTCTCTCCATCTATTTCGATATTTTACAATCTTCCCATTCAGGTTGTAAACATCCAGTTCCGTTCAATATTAATTATATAAATTTCTACATGGTACCACCAATTTCTGCCGTAATAAAATAGAATGATTCATCGATAAAAGCAGTGTTAAAACCGAACAGTTTGAGAGATGTTTAAAAAGAGTTCAACTGGTCATTCCAAAAATAATACTCGAAAAATTAAATTCAGTACATCGAAAGTGATTATACTGCTTGAATACCAATTTATTAAAAAAGTATCTGTATACATTGGAGAATAAGAGAGGGCTTCAAGGTTCTGTAATTGTGCAAACTGAAGATAATGAAAAATACTTTCCTTAAATCAGAACGTTATTTTACGTCGCATTATTGAAAAAAAAATGTAACTTGCTAACGTCCAGAGTTGAAATCAAAAGAATTAGTAGAGCATTAAAAAAAACAAAAAAAGACTAGAGGTCTTTTACAAAATTTAATAAAACGGCGGAAAATCCACCCACAGGATTTTTACGTTTTGACGTAACGCCGTTTAGGGAAGGTCATTTATGAGTAGCTAAACATTGAAGAAACAGAATAAATTGAAGAGTGGGAGTATCTGTGTGACGTCATACGCCCTCGCGCTGTAGAGCGTACTGTACAGAATACAACCCACGCGCTTATTGCCTGATTGATCGTACGGCACAATTTGTTGTTTGAACCTTCTGTTTGGAACGCTCCGCGCATGCTTGCTTCTGTATCTGTGTGGGAGCGTTTTGTATAATACGTGCCGTTGTATTTTAACAGAATAGAACTGCAGCGTATATTTCGTATGCTTACTTAGAAACGACGCGCAATTAGTTATTAAAAAAGTTAACTACCTAAAATTATCTCAGCAATTTTCGCAAATTCATCACGCTGGTCGATAATGAAAATTCAGTTTTGTGTTATGAATCTTCAATTTATAGCCTACTAATTATAAATTATAAACTAATTATAAATTTTAAATATTTAAAAATAATAAGGTTTCTGTCAAATTTGTTCTCTTAACTCCCACAGGACTAATCCTGTTTGTACTTTCTTCTGCCCTATAGGGAAGGAAAATATTGTTCTCATATCGAGTTTTCGAAATCGTGTTTTCACCGAAAATACACGTTTGCAGGTCCCCTGAACCCAATAAACATGTTTTTACCGATTGGTCTGTGTGTGTCCGCGCACACACAGATAAGGTATGCAGCATGTTTGCTGAAATTCATGGGGGAGTTTGGTAATCACCACTCTAGAGGTTCAAACCAGCCAATTTTGGTTACCAGTTGATTTTGGAGTTTGGTAGCTGATGACCTAAGCAACAATAGTCAGTGATTTTACATATTTTACTCATCAAAAACAATACCACTAATATATATATATTTTTTTTAACAGTATAGTATTTCTTTTGCAATCAGTTAATAAATACAATAACTTTAAGCAAATATGAGAAAATCTTAGTAATGTCCTTAGTATTAAAACACAAACGACAATCAGTAGTGTGTTTGAAAAAGACCAAACTGTGAAGAAACAAAAAAATATATCTATACAAAACCATACTTGATGAACCGTGAATCAACATCCCGAAACACAAAGTGTTGAAGCTGGAGATGACAATGACGATGGTAGAGATGAAAACGACGCCAATTATGAGACGCCGATGATTAGGAGTTTAAGTAGAAAAGATAAAAAAAAACAAAAAATGACTAGCAAAATCGTAGAGGTAAGTCCAATGGTTTAAAGCGTTTCAGTCTGTAAGTATCTTCGCTGTTGTCCAGGAGGCTAATCGCTAATGGATTCTGATGGTCTTCTAGTTTTTGTAAATGTTTTTCGCTATGTTGTTTAATTTCTTCTTTTATGAAGGGCAGGTTTAGGTCATTGTGTAGTATTTCATTTGTTACGTACCATGGGGCTGCAGTGATCAGTCTCAGGCATTTTGATTGAAAGCGCTGCAGTATTTCTATATTTGATGAACTAGCTGTACCCCATAGCTCTAACCCATGCGTCCAAATTGGTTTGAGTATTACTTTGTATACGAGTACTTTATTTTCAAGGGAGAGTTGAGACCTAGTGCCTAAGAGCCAGAATAATTGACGTAACTTCAGCCCAAGTTGCTTCGTTTCGCCCATATATGACTTCTCCACATGAGTCTTCGATCTAGATGTAAACCCAGATATTTAACTTCATCCTTCTGTGGGATTACTGTCCCGTTCAAGCTGACCACTGGACATGTTGGTTTCTTTAATGTAAATGTTACGTGCGTTGACTTACCCTCATTAATCTTCACTCTCCATTTCTTGCACCACTATTATAATTTTATTTATAAAATTTGTTTTAGTCTACAATGGTGCATCACTTTGACATAAATGCCACAGCTCTGAGGCTAAAAATAAGCCCGCGCGTAGCGTAGCCGCACTTTCTAGTTCTCTTTTAAATGATTACGAGATGTGGCTATTATATAACGAGACTGACGTTGTAAAATCTTTTATTTTAATTTTATACATAATCACTTATTGTCACCTTCAATAGACACTCCTTCTCTATCCCTACAACGCTCCATGCGACTTTTCCATTGTTGGAAACAGTGCTGGAAGTCATCTTCTGTCAGCTCCTTCAGGACACGTGCCGCTGAAAAATGTTTGAAATTAAGCTAGCAAAAATGTTTGTACTGACACTTTGTACGCGATTGAAAATTATACAAAATGTTTGGAAACGATAATAACATGTGATGAAACGTGGTTTTTTACTTATGATCCGGAAACGAAGCGCCAACCCATGCACTGGAAGAGGTGAATTTCACCTAGAGCCAAAAAAGCTCGAATGGGCAAGTCAAAATTTGAAGCAATGATGATTGTTTTTTTTATATCCATGGGATTGTGTACCTTCACTGGGTTCCTAAAGGTCAAACAATTAATCAATATTACTACCTTGAGGTACTTTCTAAAATATGTCAAAGAGCAAGGAAAAAACGCCCCGAAATGTGGAAGGACAAATCATGGGTTCTCCACCAAGACAATGCGCCAGCTCATTCCGCGTTATCTGTCAAGAGGTTCCAAGCCAAGTACAGCATCTCAGTGTTAGAACATCCACATTATTCACCAGATCTTGCACCATGTGACTTCCACCTGTTCCCTAAGGTGAAATCTGCATTAAAAGGGACAAGATTTGAGTCTGTGGAAGCCGTAAAAGAGAAAGCGGTACGTGTCCTGAAGGAGCTGACAGAAGATGACTTCCAGCACTGTATCCAACAATGGAAAATTCGCATGGAGCGTTGTAGGGATAGAGAAGGAGTGTATATTGAAAGTGGCAATAAGTGATTATATATAAAATTAAAATTAAATTTTTGTCAACGTCAGTCTCGTTATTTAATAGCCACACCTCGTATAGTATTTTACTTTTCGCATTGCAAGAACATTTCCAACACCCAATCTGAAAATCAAAAATAGCGTGTATTAATTTCTTTAAGTTAAATGCCCATCTTTCCTCTTTCTCAAGAAGCAATATTAAAAACATAATATGATAGTAAGTAGCGAAGACACAGTCAATTAATAGTCGGAAATAATTAATTTATAATTTTTCCAGAAGTCATTACTAGTTTCATTATTTGAACAAAAATACTCCAGAGTACTAAAAATAAGTTTTCATGAAAGCAAGGAATAAATAAAACACAACGTCCTTCAATTATTCTTATTCATTCATTTATAAATGGAATAATAATAGGTTTTTATTTTGTTAAGAATATTAATAAACAGATTCGTCACGAAATCACAGCATCGGAGGGTGAAAATACTGAATAAGATTAAATATTTATCAATCCTGTAGTATGAAAATACTAATAATAAACTCCCAATGATCGTCTATTTTGAATTAGGTGTACAATAATCACTTCCAGAGCGTTGTTGTATTATCGTCCTGCGAAATAGAAATTGGTAAATCCCTATTTGTACCGGCAGACCTACCATGTTTTACTTGTTTTTCTTCTGTCTCATAAATTCTCCGTTGATTATAAAGGAAACACAACAATAAAAGTATTTTTAACACACTACATAAATTCTGAATTTTTTCTTCTGATTTTAGAAGGACTTATTGGAGCTTTTGTTTTTAGCTCAATAACAATATTTTTTTTGTGAATTACTAACCAAAATCGTCAATGAAATACAAGTACTTATAGTTTAACGAACTAAAGACTGCAAATGAAGGCGGAGCATAGTGACCGAGATCACAGCACAGACCCAATTGACTTATCGTAATTGACTGAATTGTAGCCTGCGTTGTCACGTTGTGATCCCGCTGTTGATGACAGCCTAACTTAATGTCAGCTGGAGTTCGGTGGAACAGAGTGTGACTTATCGAAGGGACAACCTCACATCCAACCTTGGCTGTTATTGGCTAGATAACATCTGCAGTCTTTAATTCGTTAGGATATAAACCAATTTGTTTTTATAGTTTTCATATTAATTTATTTTAATGTTGACGGGAAAGCTTTTACTTTACCTAATTAATAAGTTTAGTATTATTTTCTGAGTACGTTGCAGATATATTATAAATGTGGATTTTATTGCAATGTCCATCAACAGAAATCCAGTTATTCCTCATGGAATCTCCATAAAAAAGTACTAAAGTTCTAATTGATTGGCTTATTTACTGATTCTCTAACTCCTGATCACCTGAAGAGCTAAAATCTGGGACATTTATTCCTAAGTGATTGAAGAGATAGATTAAACTACTTTGTTTTATCATTAGTTGCTGCTTGAGGTAAAAAGTAGGTACCCTAAAACAATATATATTATTTTTTTAGGAGATGAAGAAGAAGTATATGGAAAAACCTTACCAGATGAAGAGATAGGCTAGTGGGTCACATCTTAAGACATCCAGGTATTGCTTTATCAATAATGGAGGGTAACAGATGGAGGGTAATTGTAGGGAGAGGCAAAGGTTAGAATATTTAAAGTAAATTTTTCAAAAGATGTAGGGTGTTACAGGTATGGTAGATATAAAACGTCTTACGCAAGATAGAACAGCTTGGAGAACTGCATCAAACCAATCGAGAGACCGATGACAAAAATAAATTATTTTTTTACCTTGCGAAGAGGTACAATTTTTAAAATGGGCATTCGTATTCTGTGAGTGTATCTAGAAAAATTTAATAAGTTGATAAAAGAGTATGGAGTGACACCGGGAAAAACAATAAATCAGTTTATTTAATGCACCCCTGTAATGCTAGCAAAACTCCTTCGCGCAGAGCCTTTCCAATTGCTAGTATACAAGAATATCTCAAGAACGGAACATTGTACGGACTTGAAACTTGAAAGTAAAGTTAGACACCACTACCGGACCCGACACGAACATTTTCATCAAAATCGGTCAACCGGAAGTAGTAGTTTATTCGTGTAATTTTTCACTTTTTTGCGATTTTCTCAAAATGTGGTCCTACAATTTTTTTTAAAAATCGCCTCGTTTACTAATTTTTTTATGCTCTACAAGATAGGGTAGGCACCATGTTTGCTGAAATTTTTGTTGAGGCTGTTTTCACGTGAAAAAATCGTTTTTTTAAGATTACGGCTTTAATAGGCATTTTAGCGCAAACATTTATATAATAAAAAATGTAGAGAATTTGAAGTCCTACAACTTTTATTTTAAACATTATTTTGTATAACGCTTAGTTTAGCGGTAATTGCGATTTTCTGTTTTTTTCTTACGAAAACGTGTGAAAAATCGATTTTTTTAAGATTTCGGCCTTAGTATGCATTTTACGACAAAAGTGTATAAAATCGAATTTATAGAAAATTAAAAGAACTACAACTTTTATTTAGAGCATTTTTCTTTTTATTATTATTATAGTATAATGAGAAGTTTCGATTGGTACTTCCGAAATTTTTATTTCCTTCGTTTATAAAATTTGATGTAGTTATTTTACTAGCTGTTTATTAGTTTAAAGACTAAAAGAAAAAATATATTTATGCAATAATAAACTAAGTATGACAGTAGCATGAATATAGGTATTGTTTTTGTTGTTATAGTACAAGCAATGCGCGCAAACTCATTGACGATCTTGCGGGGGCAGAGAAGCAGTGGAATGGGGGCAGACAGAGCGGACTATGTGGACGAAGAACACGCGGGCCCCTGACCTAGTGGAGACATAACCTAAAAAGAGGTCAACACTGGCCAACCAATAGGCTCTCGCCCTATTTGCCCCATATTATTCTGTGAAGACCTTTATTACTTTATTACTGCTCATAACACCTGGATATATAGTATTCAATGTTTGATGCCGTATTTTATTTTTGTTCTACATTCTTGTGTCCGCAGATACGTTATCTTTGTTTAATGTACATTGATGCTATTCATCATTTTACTGTTACATAAGTTATTTCTTTCTCTTAAGATAGAACTATCCTTTTTCCGGTTCATCTTCAGCAACCTACGTAGTACAGTAGTTACTAAACCACTTATATACCTCCGTTTATGCATGTACTTTATTAAAAGTTTCCTCAAAAAAACTCAACTAATAAATAAAACAACTTAATAATTTCTGTTATTCTTGGTTTATCGTTACAAAAGTCAGCTTCTATTCTTCACGTGATTAATATACATAACCTAAAAACCGATTGCGAAAAATTAATTATTCCAACAGGAATCACTTTAGCATTTTTCTAATTACATTTTCAATCTTATAACTCGGCACCCTAAAATTTATTATACTTAAACTAGCCTCAGAGAGGTAGGTTAAATCAACAAGGTTTTGATTTTATCGGAATTCAACTTTTTAAGCCATGTCTTATACTTCCTAGGTCCACTTTAAAGATAAGCATGCTGATCTTCAAAATCGCAGATTGTTGCTTTTATATTTATTGTTATAGGTTAGTTAACTTTATAACTCATTTTTGTAAGCTTGTGAAGTCTTCTTCTTCTGCCTTTCAAGGATTAGGCATCTTTGCCTGTTCCGAATCTTTCAAATCTTCCCATCTCTTTCTCGGGCGTCCTCATTCTCTCCTGCTGCTTATAGCCCAGTGTCTGGTTAGGTATCCAATCCTCCCTCATTCTGTTCACATGCTCTATCCACTACATTATGTTCTGAGATACCTTGTCGTTTATAGAGAAGATGTTGAGTTCTTTCCTTATTTCGGTATTCCTGTAACGATCTTCTCTACTACACCCATACATATGTCAAAGAAATTTTATTTCAGATACTTGCAATCTACTCTCCTCTCGCATTGAGAGAAGTCTAAAAATCAAATAAGTCTATTTTAATCACAGTTATTTTAGGAATTTACTTCACAATCTCGCAAAGCGAGATTTTTAGGGTTATTTTAGGAATTGACTTGAGGGGTTATTTTAGGAATTTTAGAGTTATTTTAGAAATTTACTTCACAATTCCTTCACAATCTCTCAAAGCGCGATTGTGAAGTAAATTCCTGAAGTAACTGTGATTAAAATAGACTTATTTGATTTTTTGTACTTTCTTGATAACATTCTTTAGTGAGCTCAAGTTACTGTTGCATCTGCCTTGTAATATCAAATGGTCAAAATTTAAATGCTTTGCTAGGTATCACTTGAAAAATAAACATTCAGATTTTCACAAATCCAGCTGTTGGGGACGATTTAGAAATTTTATCTATGCTTTAGGGTAGTTAAAAACGTATGGTCATTTTACAGATTCTGTTTTCAAGATCAATTTTTTTTGGAAAGGAGCTGCTTTTTTCCAAATAACGCTCAAAATATTTTTTGTTTATTTAATAATTATTTTTTCCAGTGTAATTCATTGGTTTACAATTAATTTCTAAGTAATTATTTTCTAAACTATTATTTTTAGAATAATAATGTTAACAAAAAGTAGAAACGAAAACATCCAAACATTTACTTAGAACTGGGTCCTGCGATTACTACATCTGTACCATCGGGTTATTTTTCTTGCCCTGAAGTTGGAGGGTTGTGATAACAGTTTTAAACTGATAAGGTGTGAACACCTTATCAGTTTTAATTTCAACCTCTAAATAAAAAAATCAACAGCCAAATTTCCCGGCCTTTACACAGATATCTCAAAATCCCGGACATTCGTTAATCCCGGACACATGCCTAAATCCCTGAATGTCCGGGCTAATCCAGGACTTATGTAAAACTGTGTATAAAGCTCCTCAAATTAACTTGATTTTCTTGTATTCTCGTGCCTCAAGTAAGAAATGGCCAGCTTGTATAATTATCAGTGCAACTGGCTTCTATGGCGTGGGTCCCGGGTACGATTCCTGGTCAGGCATGGAATTTTCGTCACTCGTTTTGATCTGTCATGCTCCACAGACTTGCGTTAGCATTAATTTGTATAAGTCGAACGTAAAACAAAAAAAAACATGTTGAAAATAGGTGAAATGACTATCGCTGCATTTAATAAGTGTAAAATTATTACCCATGATTGTTTCATACTTTCAGTAGGTAGGTATGACTAGGCCTATAGGTAAAAATGTCCGTTAAACACTTCATTGCCTTCTAGTTTAAAAAGCGAAATACTTTGTTTTGCTAAGTCATAAACCGTGTTACATTGTCAACAGAATAGGAAGCAAACAGGTACGTATAACGTTTGTATATCTTTAATAGGGAACAAATAACTTACGTTGCATGTACATTTTGCTTACCCATTACTACCAAGACCTACAATAAAATTTCTTTAACAAGATCAATTAAAAATCTTCTAGGAAGAATTTTATTAATTAAGCTATAAAAATGGCGTAAGAAACATAAAAATCAATTTTAAATAGGTAATCTAAATAACAATAAAAAAATAAATAATATTCCTAAATTTTTAAAGTTCTTAACGAACTCATTTTGTGGTCTGGTTTCAAATTTCGTAAAATTTAACCTCAATATATTTACCATAAATTCTATTGATAAATTAAATTTATATGGGCGTGTATATGCATACTAAAATAACGATATAACTTAACTGGAATGCACAAGTGACAAAGCTCCTAGAACATAAAAACGTATTGGCCTAAGTTCATTCAAAAAACAATTCTAATTTAAATATCAGAATTCTGTAGAGTAAGCGAGCAAAAACTCATAAACTCCTAAAACCCATAATTCGGCATGTCATATAAAATTTATATTATTTTAAATGACGATAAAGTTAATTTATTTTTAATCTCTTTGTCGCTTAGTATAGTACTTCTCCAATTTATTTCAGAGTAAATTTTAATATAATGCAACCAATTTTAATAGTCCTTCTGGAAAACATTTTCTTTTGGTTTTACGTAGGAAACATTTTGAATTACGGTGCAGAAACATGGGAATTGTCAGAAAGGAGTAAAAGAATGATTGCAGCAGGTAAGACTTCTGGAGAAGTTGTCGGATTTCGAGGTTGAACTACATGAAGAATGAAACAGTCTGGGGAAAAATAGGAAGGCCAAACAGGGTGTTAGATGAAAAAGAAGGACACTGCTACGGTACAGATATCTGCATCGTATAAATAAAGATAGGTGGCTAAGGAAAAAATGGAATTGGGTCCCTAGTGAGAAAAGGAAAAAAGGATGCCCAGCACGGCAATGGACAAGTAATGGAGGCGATTACCAGTAGAGGATATAGGAGGGTAATTGGCTTGATACAGAGGCTTGGTATTTGGGATGCGAAAAAGCGGGGGTAGTTGTACCAAGTAATATAGAAAATAATATAATTTTGTCATTAGTCAATGGTAACATCATTAATGAAAAACCAGTAAAAACGTTAAACAAAAAATTGTATTGGGTTACACCAACGTTACACCTTGCTGTGTCTATATGTATCTAGGCTTAAGTTGAAGATAGGTAATCTTCAGTTCAAATAAGGTTTCACCTGAAATGAAGGTGTTTGCCCTTCAGGTAATGTTTGAATATACGGATCACGGATCCTTTTAAGGTTATGTTATCAACCTTACAAGGTCCTGTACCCCACACATCATTACAACAACTCTCCCTCTTATCGATACCCCCACTACCTCACCCAGACATACGTGAGTCATTCAAAACTTCGTTTTATCAATTCCGGTTTCATTTTATGAAATAAAAACACAAGATTTATGTTTTTTATTAGTATTTTATTGGTTTTTAAAAATGTGGTTCGGAACACCCACTCGCCCAACTTTCTCTCGTAAAATAGGTATTATAATTATTAGTATTAATTTATATTTAAAGTGAAAATTTATTTAAGAAAAATGTAGGCTACATCGTTCAAAAATTTCGATTCCGCCTGCACGGTCAGAGATTTAGCATCATAACCTTTATGATGCTAATTAATGTTTTAATGGTAAACGTATTAATTTTTTTTAAATTATTTGAAGCTACTGATCATAAGTTATCTCTGATTTAAAGGTAAATAGTTTTTACAGATGAGTGTCTAAGTGGAATACTCAGGAGTATTTCTGAGTTTACTCGGATTATAACTGAGTAAACACAGGTTTATTATTTTAGTTAAGAGTAACTTATCTTTAGGCCTATGCGTAACATTCTCTTATAGGACTCTTAAACGGTGGCAACTATGTTAGTTTACCTTACAAAAAAAATAATTGGACCAAAATATGTAACTTATAATAACAAAGGATTTTCGAGCGGAAATAACTTAATATTATCACAAACACTGATATACTTACTGCAAGAATAAACTAAAATATAAAACGATTCCAATAAAATAATTTTATATTTACATTTCTTAATTGACATGGGCGTACTATAAAACAATACTGGTGAAAACAAAAACAATCTTCAATCAAAATTTATAGTAATCTATTGTTGTTGTTTAGGTCATCAGCCGAAAGGGTGGTTTGAATCTTTTTCGAGGCTTTACTAATTAAATGAGAAGTGAGGCGGTTTACATTTCCTTCCTCACTGACTGAAAATGTATGCTTATCAGCCCTCTGAAAAGCATCTACTTTCCACTCTGCAAATGACATCTTCACTTCATTCATCACAGGGTCTGGCTGAATAATGAAATCTATTATTACTCTCAGATGGGATAACTGTGACTAGTATCTTTCACACCTCTACCTCTTCTGCTCTTAAATGTTTAAGTTATATGATTGGGTGACCATGTGATAAAAAACAGAACTATTTTTTGTAGCCCTGAAATTCCAGGGCTACAAAATTATGTAGTGTTAAATTATTTGCACTCAATCTGCAGATCGAGTGTAAATAATTTAACACTCCACCTGCCTGTTGTGGGCAATGAATACATTATTCTATTATGAAAATATTTATTATCCAATATCGTGATTTGGGCTGCTGTTAATTGTTTTTTTCACTAATGTGAACACAGCAAGTGGAATTGATAAGAAAATTGGAAAAATAATTTAAATGACATACAGAAGAAAATTTCTCAATAACAGAGTTCTTAACGAAGATACAATTTTATTAGAATTAGTTTCATCTCCTCAATATAAAAGTCCATGTGATTTTGAAACTTAGAAAGAATCATAACAAAACTTTTATTTAAAAAAAAATTATTGTTTAAAGCAGTCCTAAATGATAAACAAATTTGAACTGTTACCATAAACTCAATTCAAAGCTTTTTCAGCAATATCAAATCAATTTGATGTTAAATATGATTTTCTTTGTCATCAGTTTCTCGACTGGTTTGATACAGTTCTCCAAGCTGTTACTATCTTCCGCAAGTTGTTTCATATCTACATACCTGTAACACCCTACATCTTTTGTAATTTGTTTTGTTTAATCTAACCTTTGCCTCCCCCTACAATTCACTCGCTCAATATTACTCTCCATTATTGATAGACCAATAACCTGGGTGTTTTAAGATATGCCCCACTAGCCTATCCATTTCTCTGGTAAGATGCTTCCATATACTACTTCTTTTTTCATCCACTCGTCTAAGAACCTCTAAATTACTTATTTTGTCACCCACCTAATCTTTAACATTTTCGTGTAAAACCGCATTTCAAAAGCTTCCATTCTCTTCCTTTCTACAGCCCCTATCACCCACGTTTCATATCCATATAATGCTACACTCCAAACATAGTGTTTTAAAAAATTTTCCTAATTTGGATATATATTGTCTTTATTATAATATCTATAAATGGATAAATTATAATTTCTATAAATATGGACATGTTATTAAATTTTTTTCCTTATGATATTCTTCGCTTGAGAATCCTTGTAGGCTACCCTAATATGTGTAGGATGGAATCTGTTAAATTTTAGAACAATAAACAACTCCATGACCCAATAAGATAAGGATGATAATATTATGACGTGAAATGAGGTGAAGTCTTGTACAGACCAAGGCCGACCATTCCTGAGAGAGTATAGTTAATTAAACCCCAATCTTGAAAGTACACTGGTAACCACTGTCTAGTATTTAAATCCGCATGAAAGTAACTACCTTTACTATGATTTGAACCACGGAACTTCGTCTACGAAAATGAGCTGTTAAACTGCTGACTCATGTCGACGAATTTACCACTAAATCAACCCGGTTGATTTTGAAAATCTTACTCATAATTGTACTTCAGAAAAAATTCTAAACATAAGACAAGAGGAATTTTTCCAATATTTCTGTAATAATCGCACGATATGCCCATAACAGGCAGGTGGAGTGTTAAATTATTTGCACTCGATCTGCTAGTTCCAGGGCTGCAAAGAATTGTTTTGTTTCTTATCACACGGTTAGCCAATTATATGACTGAAGCATTTAAGAACAGAAGAGATAGAGGTGTAAAAGACACTAGTCACAGTTTTATCCTCTAGGAGTAATAAAATTCATTATACAGCCCGACCCTGTGGTGAATGAAGTGAAGGTTTCATTTACGGGATGGAAAGTAGATGATTTTCAGAGAGCCAGGCATGCTGATAAGCACCTTTTACACTCAATGAGGAAAGCAATCGTAAACCACCCACTCCTCGTTTTACTTAGTAAAGCCTGAAATCAGGCTTTCGGCTGATAACCTAAACAACAATCGCACGATGTATGTGAAAACAGAAGTTTGTTTTTTAATGATTTGATTTTATCTTTGTAGCTTCTTCACTCGTGAGTTAATATTACAGCCGGAAAATTGCATAAGGGTTCAAATAGGATAGGGACAATTAAAAACAAGGTGACAGATTGTGCACTGATGTTTGCCTTCATGAGGTAACATATCATGAAAAAATATAACCTAATGAGATATTATGTCATATCTGATAATGTTTACATGCAAGATTCTTGTAAATAAAAAATATACCGTATAATTATTATGTTACTGACATTCCGACGAAAATAACATTGCGTAAAAAATGTGTCATAATTAACAATTTGCTGTCTTAGTAATGACGTAAACATATACCGTACTATATCTGTCCGTATTGTTTTATAACTTGGAGTAGTGACTTTATAAATGTACTGCTTTACACAGGTAGAAATTATAACAGAATCGTTTCCGTTTATTCTAGCGTTTGTAGAAAGGCTCACTGAGAAATTATTTTAACGTAGAATATCTTATTGCGGAGAATACATTAGTCTATTTAATTATGAACAGTAACTATAAATGATTCGGTTATAAGAGAAACAACACGAGTCCAACGCAAGTGATTTTTCAGAAAATACAGAAACTATTTTTATAATTTTACTGATACACATTGCTGAAAATTATTTGACATAAATTTGAAGTACTTATTTTCTGCAGGTTAAATCTACTACTATAGTAGCTGGACTTGTGGTTTCTCTATAAAATAATAGAAATGCAATGAAATATTCAAATTTTAACACTAACTCAATTTTGATTAAAATGGGCGTGTGTGGTTTCTGAAACAAGTGACTCAAATACAGTAGCAGAAGTTCTACAGAAGGTACATGATATAAACTTCAGAACATCCGAAGACCTCCTTTTTAATTACCTTCTCCTTAATGATGACGAACGTCCAATCACAAATTGGGAAATCATTGGGAATATTGAAGTAGAACACTTTTCAATCTGTTTCTCGATCCTAAAAACTAAAGACAACGTATGTAACACTTGCTTTTTTTGAAAAACGTTCGTAGGTTTTCGCTTAAAAACTATTCTGTACTACCAACGAGGGTTGTTCACAATAATTTTTTCAGACATGACGACTTTAAATTTCGCGTAGTACTCATGTGTACTACTATTACTGTTAATACATAGTAGTACTTACTGGGGCTATAATAATATATTTAGAAAGTACAAAAAAATACGTACCTAAGACATTTTTTAAGAAAGACAATAGAGGTGTTCAGTTTATGGTAATGTATAGGTGCTAGCGATACTTAAATTTTCTGCTGGAAAATAAGGAAATGAGCTAGACAAAGGTAAACTGACTTACAGCACTTCTAATCGAACAAATATTTTAGCAGGATGTTCTTAAAGAAAGGTTTATATTTGTGCTCTTTGCCGAAAATGTTTTTGATCTGCATGGCCTGTCTTTTTAGAAACTGTTGTCCTTGCATTCGTTTACATTGTCCAATTTTCTTTTCCCTTTCTTAGTCAAAAAACGTTTAGTAATAAAATTATTGATATATCTACAGCTCATTACCGTTAAACTTAAAGAACCCGTAATAAAATATACGTTTGACAAAATTTTACATAGTTGTTCATTAAGATTTTCGGTCTATCCGTAGGTCTCAGGCACCAGCCAGAGTTTTGGTTCAAGAGGGGGCTGTGTTAGGGTTTTTTTTGGTTTACGTTGGACTTTTACGCACATTAGCGCTAAAGATGGGTGATAGATGAAAACGAGCTATGGAAAATTATCAGACTTGAGCAGGAATCAAACCAAGGGCCAATAGCATATTAGCCTTTTATGAAATTTGCATTTTCCGTTTCGGGGGGGGGGGGATGTGAAACCCCTAGAGCACCCTTCCTTGAAGTCTCAATTCAGAAATAGAATTTGAGGGTAATTGTTGATGTTTATTGGTCTTCATATTCTATATTGCCCATAACAGACAGGTGGAGTGTAAAATTATTTACACTCAATCTGTTAGTTGCAGGGCTAAAATAAATAGTTCTGTTTCTTATCACATGGTCAGCCAATTAAATGACTGAATCATTTAAGAACAGAAGAGGTAGAGGTGTAAAAGATACTAATCAGAGTTATCTCGTCTGAAAGTAATGGATTTCATTATACAGCCAGACCCTGTGGTGAATGAAGTGAAAGTGTCATTTGCAGAGTGGAAAATATATGCTTTTCAGAGGGCCTGGCATGCTGATAAGTGTACTTTTCCACTCAGTGAGGAAGGCAATGGTAAACCACCTCACTCCTCGATTTACTTAGTAAAACCTCTACAGGTTCAAACCAGCTTTTTGGCTGATGACCTAAACAACAACATTCTATATGTTCAAGGTGTAAACAGAGGACATTTACTGGACATCGAAATAAACACGGTTCGTACGAAAACACCAAAAATTGTATCGTCTGCTCGGCCGTTAGTTTTAATATAACTGTCCTCATATAGGCGAAATGTATGAGTAAGGTGATAAAAATTTACTCGTACATTCAATATTGTATATTATCATTGAAGAATAAAGAATGTTTACATGAGGATCCTCGTGAAAGCAAAGAACGGATTACAAATTGACCTCTTTCAGTAAACAAAATGGTTATGTTTTTGTTGAGCGAGTTGGTAACATAACAAACAGAATAGTCTACGGACTATGCAGAGCGACGAGCTGTGAACGGGATTTCGTCAGACGACAGTAGTAGCAGTGGCTTGGCCTCAATACACTTACAAACCTGCGTACGCCTGCGCACTGAGCACCAGCTGACAACACTGTTCAGGATTTCTATTGGTTTATTCCGCTGAACGTCACATTCCGTTGACCCCGCTTATTCCAAGACCGTCTTCTTTTTCTTTCTCTTCCCACACCACAATTTTCAGATCTGCAACTCTATTTTTTTATACGTATATATTTTATATACAGTAGTATGTGTTCCCTACGTTCAGAACTTATAACTTTGAATCAACTAACAACAAAATACCAACATACAACCTTACATTATTCTGTACAACAAAACCTTCATACGTCCGAATCAAGGAAAGTAGACATAAGACCCTGGCCGAGATTCAAATCTCTTCCTATTTTATTTTTCCTGTTTATTTTATTTATTATTCATGTTTCTTAAATCATCTTCGTTTATAGTATTTTGGAAACCACTGGTAATTGGAGTCTGTGTCAGACCTTCGAGATAATTAAATATTGCAAGGGTCGCTCAAAGTTCAAATCTTAACTTAATTGCACAAAAATAATAGTAGGGGAAGATAAAATGATTACATGTAGAATACTCTGCACTGGTTACATTATTTTATTGGTTCTCAAAGTGGAGCGCCACCCCCAGGGTGGTCGTGATGAAGGGTTGCGGGGGGGGGAGCGCAAAGCTAAGTTGTGTTGTTTAGGTCATCAGCCGAAAGGGTGGTTTGAACCTCTAGCTAGAGGCTTTACTAAGTAAAACGACGAGTGAGGTGGTTTACAAGTGCCTTCCTCACTGAGTGGAAAAGCACATACTTTCCACTCTGAAAATGACACCTTCACTTCATTCACCACAGGGTCTAGCTGTATAATGAAATTCATTACTTTCAGAGGAGATAACTCTGATTAGTGTCTTTTACACCTCTACCTCTTCTGTTCTTAAATTATTCAGTCATTTAATTGGCTGACCATGCGATAAGAAACATAACTATTTATTTTAGCCCTGAAACGAACAGATTGAGTATAAATAATTTGACACTCCACCTGTCTGTTATGGGCAGAAAGATCGGTTAAAAAAATTAATTAAGTTTTGTGTAGACCAAATAAATGATGTGAAGTATTCTTTATTTGGAAAATTTAGTGAAATTTTCTTTCAGCCAAGAAAACCTCATTGATCTTCAAAATGACACTGCCTTAGAAACAAAATTTAAGGAATGTTCGCTCAAGCCCTTCTGGATCAGTGCCCAAAAAGATACTACCCTTTTTTGAGCGAAAATTCCATAAAAGTACTCATTCCCTTTACTACTACATATTCTTGTGAAACTGGATTTTCTACTCTTGCTGCCATGAAGAGATTCATGATATCGTTCAAGATTAAATGTGACAAGAAAACTAAAAAGTTGCTCTGTCAAAACTGACTCCATGTATTTCAGCAAGCTTTGGGCCGAAAAAAAATAGGCTGATCTATCACATTAGCAGTCTTAATTTTTGTTTTTAGTTATATTTAGCAATAAGTTAGGTATACTTATTAAAAATACATGTCCTGATATATTTTAAATTATTCCAACATTGAACCCGTTGTCCCAATAGGAATATGCTTTAAACATGTAACTTAAATAAGAATTACCAGTAAAAGTGTTATTAAAAAAAATGGAGACTTGCATACTAGTACTACATATAAGGGGGTGTGGCTTTCAGTTAATCCTAATTGAGGGGGGAGGCTCAAAATAAAAAGTTTGAGAACCGCTGCATTATTTGATGAATCCAAAGGTAAACCACTCAATTCCCTATACTCGGTGACACGAACTGATTTTGTTTTCTTTTTTGCTATTGAAATGGCACAATTAAGACAACACACTCAGAAGTACTCAATTAGTTCTCTTTTCTTTCTGATTTTTCCTAAACGATGAAGTTTGGATCTCTTCTTCAAAATACACAACTTGTTTTCTTTCTTACTTCTTTCTTTCTTTTTCTTCTTGCAGGAAACATAGCTGAATTATGAACTTTTTTCATAGGACATTTCGATCTAACCAATATTCATCGTGTGGAGACATGAAGCAAGTTTTTTGAAGTGTAGTGTGACAGTACAAGCAAGTTTCTACATAAAACCTTATTATTTTATGAAGATAGGGATTTGCCCAGATTATCAAATACTTGGTGAAATCCAACTCAAAAAAAAGTAGGTAGTTTATTTACATGGAACTCAGAAAAGTACACTACCAGAATTTAAGAAAGTTAAGGAAGAAGCCTCCGTCAGTTCAAAATGTGGTGCTGGGATGCAATGACCTGTGGTGGTAATGTTTCTAATCCTCTTCCAAAAATTTTATTTTTTAACTTAAAACATCAACCTTACATCTCATGAATCCCTTGACAAAGGAAGATATGATCTTTGCAGTGTTTGTGTATACCAAACATAGCTACTAAGTTTTTTAAAAGTTCTTTTTGGTTTATATTTTTAAGATATGTTAATGTAAAAAACTCTTTTTGACATCAGTCTCTTGAATGGTTTGATGCAGTTCTCTAAGCTGTTCTATCTTGCGCATGTCGTTTCATATCTACATACCTGTAACAACCTACATCTTTTGTATTTTACTCTAAATATTTTAACCTTTGCCTCCCCCTACAATTCCCTCTCACAATATTACCCTCCATTATTGATAGACCAGTACCTGGGTGTCTTTAGATATGCCCCACTAGCATATCCCTTCTTCTGGAAATGAGTAACATGTACATGAACATCAGATTCAAAATAGGAAAATTAAAAAAAAATTCCACTAACAAGTTTCTAATTAAAAGTATAACAAACTCAATAGTTAATAGAAAGACATATAACACATGTAAAAAATCACTGCTGAATGCCTTCTATATCTAGCCTACTACATGTATTTATATCTATAATGCCTTCTATCTGCCCATGACAGACAGGTTGAGTTTCAAATTATTTACACTCAATCTGTTTGTAGCAGGGCTAAAATAAATAGTTCTGTTTCTTATCACATGGTCATCCAATTAAATGACTAAATCATTTAAGAACAGAAGAGGTAGAGGTGTAAAAGACACTAACCAGAGTTATTTCCTGTGAAAGTAATGACTTTCATTATACAGCCAGACCCTGTGGTGAATGAAGTAAAGGTGTTATTTGCAGAGTGGAAAATATGTGCTTTTCAGAGGGCCCAACATGCTGATAAGCGTACTTTTCCACACAGTGAGGAAGGCAATGGTAAACCACCTCACTCCTCGTTTTACTTAGTAAAACCTCTACAGGTTCAAACCAGCCTTTTGGCTGATGACCTAAACAACTTCAATGCCTTCTATATCCGGTAATAGGTCTTAAAGGTGGAAGAAATAGCCTATTATTTTTGAGTATAAGGTACCAGGTGCCCTTAATAAATAGCATAAACACAGTATGTTATACATTAAATTAGAGCTCGATTGGTACCAATACTAAAAACATCCCTTTTTTCCTATAGGGGCTAATACTATCGAATATGAT
Source organism: Catonia carolina (assembly GCA_035578175.1). Classification (NCBI taxonomy): domain Eukaryota; kingdom Metazoa; phylum Arthropoda; class Insecta; order Hemiptera; family Achilidae; genus Catonia; species Catonia carolina. The sequence goes on from JAQMRL010000002.1 coordinate 126,747,951, forward strand.
CGAGTTACCAGAGTTAAAATTTTAAAAATTACATTGTAATTACAACAGTCCTCATCTACATCAATATAAAAATGAATATTTGTTTGCTTGTCCCTTATGCATTCCTAAACAGTACAACCGATTTAAATCAAATTTTATCTATAGATTACTGAGTTTCTGGAGCAGGTTTTAAGCTTTTGAAAACCTTGATCTGATCAGTAGAAAGGAAGTTAGAGGCTCAAATATTGTTTTGTGCTTTCGAAAAAGTAAGATATTCGACTTTTAAAATACAGATGTTTAAAACAAAGGACAAATAAAAACGGATGTTTTCGTTTTATGAATAAAATGTATAAGTTCCAGGGTTACAAACAATAGTTCTGTTTCTTATCACATGGTCAGCCAATTATTCTACTGAAGTATTTAAGAACAGAAGAGGTAGAGGCATAAAAGACACTAATCAGAGTTATCTCCTCTGAAAGTAATGAATTTCATTATACAGCCAGACACTGTGGTGAATGAACTGAAGTTGTCATTCGCAGGGTGAAAGTAGATGCTTTTCAGATGGCCTGGCTTCCTGATAGCTTACTTTTCCACTCGGTGAGGAGGCATACGTAAATCACCTCACTCCTCGTTTTACTTAGTAAAGCTTCTAGAGGTTCAAACCAACCTATCGGCTGATAACCTAAACAACATGTTTGTAGACTATTATGTATTATCGTTATAATATAACCATCAACAATGCATAGGGATAATCGATACATGTTTCCCGGATTACATCTGGAAAATCCATGTTTCTCAAATAAAGACCTACATGTGGCCACCTCACGCGACGAAAAACCTTCCGGTTTAATTATGTACGCACCAGACGGAAAAACAAAAAAAATACTGTTTATCCAAGACCATTTCAATAAAAACAAATGAGCACAGAATTGTTATAACGATTTATTTAAGGTGCATGCAAAACACAGCTATTACTAACATCTATTATTTACATCAGATCTTTCCATTCTTTCCTCTTCGAAATACACAACTTTTTTCTTTCTTACTTTTTTGCAGGAAAAATAGGGACAACAAATTTTATTTATGAAATAATTTTCAAATTTTCACAGTTGGAAAGCAGTTAGTAAAAAAAGGTTTTCTGTTCTCTTTCAATTAGATTTTTGTAGGCGCAGCAGCGCGCGGAGGGTACACCTAAATATTATAGTATAATACAATGCAATGGCCAGCTCCGTGGCGTAGTGGTTAACGCGATATCCTACGCGGAGGTCCCAGGTTCTATTCCCGGCTAGGGTCTGGTAATTATTACGTTGCATAACCCACCGTAGTCGCTACTGACCAAGTTGTTGTGTATGCGACTTTAAATTAAAAAAAAATATATAGCTATACCCATATAATATTTTGTAACACATGGATGATAAAATTATCAAATTCCAATCGTTTTCAATGTAAGTAGATATTTACAGCATTGTATAGTATTGAAGTTGAGTTAATCTAAAAGCGATAAAAATTTTACTTCATGCAGAACCAACGACTTTTTACCAACTCCTTATCAGTTACGTTAACCTGCTGATAAATTAGTTCTCACGGGAGAAAAGAAAATTGGATTTTAACGAATTGTTTATCTTTATTACTTCCTGCAATTATCTAACATTCCAAAACATTTAATTTCCCAGTGCTGAGGTCTATTGGTTTATTACTTAAATTTATTGATTACAAAATGTTTGTAATCTATAACTTAAATGTTGTTTAGCCTACTGAAAATGTATCTCATATTGTGCTCTGTACATTATCGTTTTAATCAATACAGTAATTTTTCATAATTGTTTTCACAGTGGTCATTTTCATTTGCAGCCTTTATTACTTCTTAATTTCCTGTCCTATTACGAATTACTTAGTCTCTATAACATATTCCATCACTTTAATTTTGTTTTTTCTTCTGTCGTACATTTCTAACTCCCATATTTCATTTTCATACTCCATACACTTAAATTATTCTTAAAGAAGATACAACAGAATCGTATTTCAAGAGAGAGAAAATAATGGATTTATCATACATTTTTAAGCGATTTTTCATTACTCAAAAGTTGAAATAAAGGGTATCATAGTAGGCTATATACCTGGTAGGAAAACCTAAAATATAAAATTTTACTTGCTCATAAGAGCAAAGAAAAGTTAGCCAACTGGAAAATGTCATAGGTACAGTCCATGGAAAGTTTCTTCTTCATCTCTCATGGGTGCATTTAATGTCTTAAAGATATGCCCCACCAGCCGATCCCTTCTTCTGGTAATATGTTCCCATATACTTCTTCTTTCATATCTTCAACCTGTTCATTTCCATTTTTTAAATTCTCTAACCTGCCATTTTGTTTTAAGCTCCTAACATTCTACGTTCCAACTCGAAGAATTTCAAATTATTTTGTCTTTTTAATCTAATAATATTTTAATCGTTTAATTTTAGTTAGATTTATTTTTTAATTTTTTAATAGGCCGCCTCCGTGGTGTAGTGGTAGCGCGCTAGCCTACAACGTGTAGGTCCAGGGTTCAATTCCCGGCTAGGGTCGGGAAATTATAACTAGTCACAACCCATCTTTCCAGTCACATACCCCTCCGTAGTCGCTAATAACCAAGCTGTTTTTGCGACGTTAAATAAACTTAAAAAGATTTTTAATAATAAGTCATTTGGATATTTAATAATTCCCATAACAATATAGCAGTTGAAAAATACAGGAAAATTGCTAATCCAGGAAATTTTCTCGGTTACAGGTCAAAATACCGGACTGTCTGGGATAAAATGTATGTATTATAGTCTAACTTAAGAGATAAATGATCTTAAGTATTTTAGCACTATTCTATCAATATTTATTTTTAATATCAACCCAATACTTTTGAATTAAACTAATGAAATCAGATCTTACGTGACACTAAGATTTTAAAGTGAATAATTGATATACCCAGGTGTTACACACTTTATGCTTGTTCTTTCTATTGTAAAAAAGAACGCAAATTACGTGTAGTATGTGCAAGATGAAAAACAAGCAAATATTTCACAAAATTTGTTACAAAAAAAACTAATGTGATCATTATAATAAATACGTGAGGCTAACAAAATTTTAAAAAAGGTTTTTGACCTTCACGTAACAGAACGTAATGGAACGTGCCTTATAGTGGTCACGAATAAATATAACCGATTTGTTTACAATAGAAATACATAGACCCTGTTGTACGTTAGTGTAAAGTATCGATTCATTTCTGCGGTTCGTGACATAACCTGAATAGTTTGTCAACTATTGTGGTTAGGCACTTGTATATGTATAGATTAAATTTATTAAACAAAACAAATATTTCTCACTTTTTATTCAAATTAACAAATTATCACATTTATTACATTTATTTATTATTTAAATTATTACATTTATTTATTCAAATATTAGACTATCTCCTCTACTGAAACAAGAAAATGAATAGACAAAAACAATAATCACTTAACAAAAAATGCACCTTAAAATTGATCAGATTAATTTAAATTGTTTCAGTAATTATCATACTTTTTTAATTTCTATGAATGATTACTTCTATAAACACTATTATAATATTTCTTCAATTGATAATTTTTTATTTTTTATGCTACTATGTTATTATAGTATTATCTTCAGATTTATTCTTACTTTGAATGACTGTAAGCGGGCAATGTCCTTTATCAGGTACGTATATAATTCCATTCATCGTTAAAAAATAAAACTAAACTAATATTATATTATATTGTACAGTTGTACATTGTTTTGGTCCTGTTACCCAATTGTTAATCTTCTTCTTCTTGTTCTTCTCTTCACGGTTTAGGCCTTGGCCTGTTCCGACATCACTCTCTTCAGCTCCATCTTTTCCTCGGTCTACCCAGAGCTCCTTCTGCCTTGAGGTTTATATTCCCACATCTGCTTCGGTACTTTTCCATCCGTCATTCTGTTTATATGTTCCTTCCATCGTTCCTTGTACACTTTATAATTTTCTTATGTACGCTAACAACCTGTAGTTCCTCTCTTATGTCCTCACTTCTTATGTGGTCCACCCTTGAGCATCATACATACTGCTCGCAAAAAACTCATTTCTGCCGATTCCAACATTTGTTTTTTCCGTTGCGACAATACTCAAGCCTCTGAGCCATACAACAGGGTAGGAACCGTCATCACATTTTTTTCTAAGAAAGGAAAATTTTGTTTTGTGATACAAAGTTGGTAGCCCTAATCAACTGGTATTGATGCAGCAGTGTGAGTTGATTCTCCTTGGGGTGTGTAAAATTTTGAACCGTTTCCGGTCGTGGCACGAACAGAATGTCTTTTACTCTAGAACAACAGGTTTCATTCTTGAACAATATTGTGCTACGAAATTGTACGCGAGTGTAAAAGAATCATTTCAAATTAGATTTGTTGGTGTTCCTCCACCAGAAAAAAATGTCAATTTCTAGGCTAACAAACCGATTTCGAGAAACAGGTAGTGTTTGCGACAGAAACGTAGTGGTGGACCAGCTCTCTTGACAGATGATGTTTTAGAGAATCTGAAAACAAGATTGCTCAATTCTCCACGGAAAAGTTTACGAAAACTTTCCTCGCAAAATGGTTTGTCATATTTGAGTGTTCAGAAAGCTGCTAAAATTGAAATTGTATCCGTATCGCGTACGATTAGTCCAAGAGCTTCAGCCTACAAATTGGGTAACAGGACTAAAAAAAATCACTCTGTAGAACACGAATCACTTGTAAAATACCTAGGCTGTGACGTAATGTTTGCCATAGATGCCGATATCAGCACAAAATTGAATAAATTTCAGGTCATTTGTGGTACAATAAAAAGATCCTTGCAGAGGAAAACTCGGCCGAAAACGAAGATATAATTTACAATGTCATTGTAGTCCCAACTGTAATGGACCCGAAAAATTGGTTACATCGGCAAGTGACAGTACAAGAATACAGGCTGTAGAAATGAGGTTTCTACGTTATATGAAAGGCTGCAGCAGAGAACATAGAAGTCATAACGTTGATATTAGACACGAATTAACATGAAAGCCATTAACGGCTGAATATAGTAATATAAAGAGAATTGGAAACAACAAATCGGAAGTATGGATCATGGCAGACATCCACACGCAGTGATGGAGTATTGACCAGGAGGAGGACGATGTGTGGGAAGGCCAAGGAAAAGATGTCAATATTTTTCTTTGGAACCGGAACAGGCGGTACGCCTAAACCGTGTTACAAGACGACGACGACTAATATTATAAAGAAGTTCAATAAATTTTGTGTACATACACGAGGTAATCCCAGAAACTACCAAACCGATTTAGAATAATTGTCACCGTTGAAGCTTAGAGCTTCCTGAGTAATATAGGCTACATGACATGAACTTTTTAAAATTTAACAAAATTTTTGTGGCTGATAAAGTGAAAACATCTTCATTGATAGTTAGGGTTCAATTAACCATACTCTACAAGAATGGTCGGCCTGGGTCTTACAAGACTAAATCTCATTTAAACGTCATTCACATCACCGTCGTCTTATTGGGTCATGGGGTTGCTTATTGTTCTTAAATTTAACAGATTGCAATGTACAGATATCCTAAAAATCTACAACTAAAAAATAAAATGTTATTTTTCCGCGAAGAGCAATAAATGGGTTTGTTAGTTACTTTAATTGTAAAAAATTAATATTAAATAATTGGTACATGTATAGTTATAATTTAATATGACGACCATCAAACAAAGAAGTGATACACAATTATGTTGACAACTTATTTAAACCATATATAGTATTTTTATTAAGATTACTGATTCAAATTCTACGTCGTTGACGACTTTTTTTCTAAGATTCTGTTCATTTGTAGAAAGAGAAGTTAAATTAACTCTGGATGATAAACGAAGAAAACAACAGGAAATGTAACCTCCATTTTCCTTCTTGACCTAGTTTCTTCTAATGTACAAGAAATTTTCAGAAACTGAAAACTGAAAAAGTATCATGATATTATTTCTCGTACCTCTTGATTTAAAAATTACGATTAGTTTTCTTAAAACATTGACATTATTTTGAAAAGTAAATTATAGAAAAAGTAGCCAAAATATTATTTTTTTACTTCGATAAAAACTTTTCAATTTGTAAACATCATAATATAAATTTTACGCAGAAAAATACTGTTATCACTGGATACTATTTTCAAACAAACATTTTACAGTAAAGTGAAATTTTTATTGTAAAAATTTGACCTCAAACCTGTCTGTGGCTCAGTACTTAGCTCAGATTACCAAAACTTTTATGCGTTTGATTTTAATTTTGTTTTAGAAACTCCTGTTGTCAAGGACTCGTTCTCCTGGACCGAAAAGAATTTAGAGCGATAAGAACTGGTAAAAGCTTCTGCCGGAGATGGTCAGTAAGGTCCAGATTTCGAGGTGCACCCTCCACGTGATTACTTTGGATAGGTGGAGTATCTACTCAACTTAACTGAAGATGGAGAGCCTATGTATGACTTACAATAGAAAACCTAAGTTGATCATAGTAATTTGTCCTTCAATCTTCATTTTGAAGTAATCTTAAGCATTCATGATGAAAAATGTGTCTTAAAGAACGACCCTAGGTGGTAACGAATCTCATAGGTGGAAATCCACTGTCGCTTCTTGTGCGCACCGTCGGATTCTGGGCTATCAGTACCAGCATACACGAAGGAGTCAGAACCTTCTGGAAGCTGACCGAATGAAGGAAAACAACCTATGAACAAGAAAAAAACGGCATTATTTTTGGTCAATCAACAAAGTCTGCAGATCTTTCTGCAGACCGGTAAACTAAATATTCTAATACGCGTATTACGAAAACTTTTGATTCTAAAAACTACAGGATATTTAAAGGACAATCTATACCGAGAATACGAGCGAACCTAGAACACGGAACGGAATTTTGGCTAAACAGATGCATCATAAACTCCGCAACCGACTTCCACTCACTTGTTTTACTTGCATCCAGATGGAGTTAAACTTATTGCGTTCAACTTATTCAACTTATTAAGTTCAACTTATTTAACCTAGGTACTAGTTTTAGGGATAAAAATACTTTGAGGACTTTCTGTCAAATAACCTTTCTAATATAACTGAAAGATTTAAAACCAAATAGAATTAGTATAGCCTAAGTATAAGTGACTTTTGTTCATAGCGAACAGTCCTTCGAGGACCACGCAAATATCACCACATGTAGCCTCCTTTCTCCTCCAGAAGTTATTCATCCTCTCCGAATGTTCGGTTCTCCTTTCATCAGTACATTCTCCTCTGTTGAAATTCCTCCCTTCATCCACAAGGACCTTCAGTCCAAACATTTTGTTTCTGTATTCCTCTCAATCTAGACAGTCTTATTCTGTGGCATCGAACTTCTTGAGTTCTCTCTTTATCTGTTTAACATACCACCCTGACCGTTGTAATTCCAGAGTGTATCAAAAATCCGTTTATTTAATCTTGATTGATTAATTCGGACCATATGTCAAAAGAAATTAAATCTTCGTTTTCTTATTGCTACTTCTTTGATTTTAATTCTATTGCATATTTCTTCATTTGATCTTAGTCTGTAAACCTCTTGGACCATAAATTTTTAAAATTCTTCTCTCTATCTTGAGAAAATTCTCCATTCCATTTATATTCGCTGTTCCATGCCGTACAAGATGACTGGTTTTACCACTGTGCTATAATGCCTTATCTTTGCATTTACTGAAAGGTTCTTTTTATTGTAAATATTTCTTGTGGAGAGTTCAGTTTTTCTAGTTTTTGTTATTTGGTCTCAATCACCAGTTAATCTGTTCCATTTCTTCTAATTATTTCTCCAGTGATATTTTATTAGAGTTATCTTCTTAAAAATTAGTAGATTTTATTTGTGTACGTATGTATAAACTTAAGTTGTAATTTTATTTTCAAACTGGAAATTACTGCTGTGTAAATACTTTTCAGGAGAACTTTTAATGTTAATCGGTCAGTAATATTTAACCATTCCATCCCTTATTCTACTAAATAAAATATTAAAGGCTCAAACCAACCAAGCAATTAACTTAAAAACAACAAACTAATTCTGCAATAAATTGGATGATTATAATAACAAGTTTGGTTTGCAAGAGGTCTTTCTAAAGTCAGATAGTGCGAGTATATAAATAACAGTTGATTCATCATAGCAAAAATAAACGAAACTAAAAATATAGATAACTAGATGAATAATAAAATAATTTTATTTTGCATCGTCAAATAAGTTAACAGACAAGAAGACGGGGTTAATGTATTATGTACTTAAAAAAAATTTAACAAACTTTAAAATATATACTGTGTTACCAGACCGCAGTAGAAATAAACACAAAGAAGTTTTAAATATTGTCGGTGGGAAGAGGCGATGAAACATCGAATCTAAAAACAAAAAATGAAGTGACGCCAAAAATAGTCACCGATCAACGCCTTGTGTTGAGTGGTCGTATTTGGAACGAAATTACGTGAAAGATATTTTTAAATTAAGGAGAACACGCCAGAGACAACGAGAAATGGTTTTTTAAAAATATCTTATTTATAGGAAGATTAAATTATATTGAACGTTCGCTTGATTTTTAAACATATTGCTCGGTGTTGAATATACTAAATTATTCCAATTTCAGTTTTGGATTATTAATCAAAAATGTAGCCTATACTAAATTTATCGTCAAGGTTCCTGGTTTCCCACATTTTTTAAAATTATAGAAGCTAACTTCAACCCATCGTTGCATTAGACGCATTTTATAGAGGTTGCTCAGAGGTAAGTTATGTGTCGGGAATTTTAATCCCAATATATTCTTAGTAAACGTACACAATTCGTACATATTTTTGTTCAACAATATTATAATAGACTAGATCGGTTGACAGAACTAAAATGTACAATTTCAAATGTACATTTTTTTTACCGCAGTGTGTGTACGTTACAATCTGTTCTATTTAGAACAATAAGAAACCCCATAACCCAATGAGATGAGGATGATATGTATGACGTGTAAATGAGGTTTTGTCTTGTACAGATTCAGGCCAACATTCCTAAGAGAATATAGTTAATACCCTAACAATCAAAATGCACAGTTAACCACTGTCTAGTATTCGAATCCGTATGAAAGTTACTAGGATTCGAACCGCGGAACCTTTATCTCCGTACTTCAGCTGTCAAACAGCTGATTCGCCGCGACGACTTTACCACTACACCAACACGGTGGGTTAAACATTAAAGTACATTACGGCGCAAAAACCTTTCAGTTATTAGTAGGAAAACGGGCGAGACCGTACTATTTATATACAATAATTGTAGCAGTTTAATATGTAATTTTTATTTAAAAAAACTATATCTAAGTATTTATATTTACATTTCGACATGTATTACTCTTCCTCTATTTTTCTGAAATACAGCATGTTGAAAGGGCAACCTAGACTGAGAATTTGAGTTAAACTACAACACGAACGGCATTTTGCGTAGACAAACGGATCATAAACTCCGTAATCGACTTCACTTGTTTTTTTGCATCCAGGTGGACTTAAACTTATTTCGTTACGACTAACTTATTTAAACTTACTAGTTAGTTTTAAGGCTAAAAATACTTTAGAGACATTCTGTCAAAGAACCTTTCTAATTCGTTTGTGCTCAGTCAGTTATGCAACTGAAGGATTTAAAACCAATTAGAATTGGTATAACCTAAGTACAAATTAAATTTTATTAGTTTACAACCTTATCTAAGTAAAATACTACATAACGATAGACTAAAATATCAAACATTTATGAACAATTTTGCAGACGATAATGACAACCTAGAACCCACACTTGATTACCAATACAATACAATAATGGATCTGATTGAGCTGTTTTCAAAGCGTTTCATAATTTTCCTTTTAAAAAGGCTAAACTGCCTAATTTTAAAGAATATGTCTCACTTTGATTCATAAATTTCCCAGCGGTGATGTAAGAAAGCCCCTGAACATTAATAAAACACCAAAAATTTTCAGAAGGGACTACATTATTTCTTGGTACACCTTTAAGATAATGAGTAAACATTTGAGGAATTATCTGGTTTGATTGGGTACGAACACAGTTAAATGTGTATTTCCAGAAAATAATTGCGAATACAGTTAAATGTTTCTGTGTATTTCCATAAAAGAAAAAAACATTGGGCACCCCTACTTTTGTGGCCCCTATTACACTTGATCCAGCCCTGTTCTCATGCACAAATTCTGTTTCTTTCGATTATCCTGTCAATTAAGCTGAGACGTAGGGTAAAAGAAAGTTAGAATTGTGTTAATATTAATATTTCTCTGAATAGTATGTGGAAAAGGGGTAGATTCGCCTTGGAAGGGGATTTGGAATGGTTTTATTTTCTCTAAAACAATTTTGATGTGTTTAGTTTTGGAAAGTGATTTGGATGGTTTTAGTTAGTTATATTTAGTTTTGGTTATAAGAGGGTTTCAGCTCAGAATGGATTTGGGTTTTATTTTCTCTTAAGTGTTTTGGATAATTTTAGTTAGAGGTGTTTAGCTTTGGAAAATTATTTGGATAGTTTTAGTTTGTAGTATTTAGTGTTGGTATAAAAGTTGGTTTCGGGTCGGGATGGGATTTAGAATTGTTTTATTTTCTCTAAAATGATTTGGATAATTTTAATTAGTGGGTGTTTAGTTTTGGAAAATGTTTTGGATAGTTTTAGTTAGTTGTATTTAGCTTTTTTAAACTTTCTGGCTCTTGTTGTTCATGTTTCTTATTTTAATGATAATAATAGTAATAATAATAATAATAATAATAATAATTTTTATTTTTTGATGGCCTCCACTCACCCCTTACAGCCATCCCAACCTCCATGAAAGGAACTAACAGGGAAGGAGGGACGACCTACATGAGTTGAAGAAGTGCAGCAACAGACAGAAATCCTTGAAACGCTGCACTTACCTATCGGGACGTAAATCCAGGGGACGTCAAAAGAAAAAAAACACTAACTACATTTGCCTATAAGCTTATAAGTAAATTTGTGCAGGGATTGGCAATGATACCACACCTACAGCGTGGAAAGATAACAACGAGAAGAATACAAACACTAACAATAAGAAAAATAACCAAGCTAACAGCCAAGTAAAAAAAAAACCAATTATCAAAACAGGAGTCCTATATGACTTAATAACGCTGGTAGGCTACTCAGTTCACCTACCAATTTGTCATATGGCTGTCCCAACTAGATCAACCCATCCAACATAATACAATTTTCCTCTTGAACGTTGATATATTCTTGTTGAATGTATCAACCCCGCAACCGTCAACAATAATAATAATAATAAAAAAATTATGAATAATGTTGGTGGTGATGTAGGTGGTGCTGATGTTCATGAATCGATTAATTCTTATTATTCAGTACAGTTTGTAGATAGAGGGGTTGGGGTTTTGGTTGGTGGTGGTGTGACGATAATAATGATGGTGATTCATCCACATTTACAATGTTAGTTAAGTTAGCAGTAAGCTTCTTTTACAGGTATGTCTGAGTAGCTAAATGGATTGGCGTCAAGTTCATTAGTAAGGATGACCATTAAGTGTATTTCACTAAAGAAACCGTGATGTATTATGATGATTATTCAGCCTTTTATCTTTTTCAACCCTTTATCGGTAACTACGTATAAACTCTGGTGTTTACTCAAGTAATAACTGAGGGGTGCTACTCTGGTATGTGCCGCGTTATGTTTATTGAAGTTTGTACTACTTGTTGATGTGGTAAAACTTTTCGCGCCTAAAGATTCACATATTTTACATTAACTTTTAATATACACGATTAATAAACGTTTAATTAATTACACGATTAAACGTTTAATATACCGTTTAATAATTAACGATTAATTATTTTACATTTGACTTAACTACAGTTAGGCTACGTGTTAACTAAATGTAAAATGTTAAAAGATTTTCATAGAAATGTAATTGCTAATGAAGAAACAGCTGTAACTTTTTTGAGGCAGCCAACCTACTCGACACAGCGCAAACACATAAATGTAAATTATATTATGTACCTACAATATTTAATATCCTTTTCGTATTAATTGTAGCAGTATTTGTTATTGTAAAATTATCGTATCATTATCCTTTTCTTGTAAACTATCCTTTTCATTGTCCTTATTTTATCCTTTAAATTATCCTTTTATTGTAAAATTATGTATTGCGAAAAGTGCTAGTGGACAATGCTACCACATCAACAAATACAAACTTCACTAAACATAACGCGGTAGGCCCCGTACTATAGTAGCAACAACTGAGGTTCAAAATGTTTCCCCCGACGATCTATAAAAAAACTTTAGAAATTAGTAAACTGTCTTACTAAGAACCCAAAGTAAACAACCATTTCAAAGTTCAATTGTCTTTTCATGCCACAGTAATATAATAGTTATCTGATTCTAGTAATAACCAATTGTAACTTGTAATAAACTGACGTGACTTTACAGAATAATATAAACTTTAATGTCTTTCATTCTTTAAAAAATTTTAGAATGAACTAAAAATAAATTTTAAATTTTTTTTGAAAGATTTTTTGGTTTCAAAATAAATCTGTGGTTTGGAGCTAGAAGGGCCAAAGTATGATTTTTGCAAAATTAAGTTATCATCCCCGAAGTCGTTTTTCGACACACATTTCCTACTGTAAAAAGGGTGCAAGTTTACCATACGGTCATCTGACCTCAAGTTAAGCCCTAACCTACGCTCGTTATTATTATTAGAAATGCCAAAGTTTACTTGAGCGCTTTCTTGAACAGATATGTGTTTTTAGTAGGCCTATGTAGTATTTTAGTCCAAATATTGTTTGGGCAAACGTTATGGTAGATTAAATTTTTTTCTTGAAAAATTCATGTGTTACACAGATTTAACAGGCACTCTTCACTTTTTAATTTTTCAGCCATTTTATTCAATAATTACTTACAAGAAAATCGGCTAATGTCACAAGGTAATTTTGAAAGGAGTAGATTTAAAAGTCAATGTAATTTTTATTGTTTATAAAAAAATATCACCATATTGAAAACCTTGTGAGATACCTATCCTAAAAAACTATCCAGAAAAACCGAATTGATATCTTCTCAATTATATATATAAGTTGAAGTTCTTCAAATATTTGAAGAAAACTGTAGGTTTCTACTGGAAAAACAGAATTTAAGACTTAAGCCCTTCTAGTACCAAGCCACAGAAATTTACCGTAAATAATAAATAATCTAATAAGATTTGATTGTTTTTAGAAGTTTTTAATAAAATTTTTTTGTGAATCTTCTGATAATAAAACAATCAGATGCATCTTCTGATGGTGTGCTGAATGATTGTTTATTATTTTTATAAAAATTAGACTTCTTATTTTAAAGTGCGAGGTAATCCATCAATATTTTCCATTACGTAGTACTACACAAGTAAAAATTGAGATATAAATTTTATTTTTAAGGCTTTCAGGTTTGCATAATTGAAACATTTTAAGGTTACATAAAATTTAAACATTTTTTTAGATGTGCGTATAAAAACGGCGGGAAACGCCGTTGAATGAACATAGTGGTAGTACTACCACATTGCAAAAATAGTGGGAACTGAGAAGAGTAGGGCTAATAGTACTGAATGGGAGGGAGAGTGGAGAGGTAAGGCAAGAGTGCAGTGACCAACTATGACGTTGATAGGGGTAGGTCGGACTTGAATCACGTGACACTATGACGTCATCCTACTGCATTTTCTAGGGCCTACCCCACCATCACGACCCTTTCTGCTGGCACGTACATCCCTCTAGGCTAGGCTCTTACAACCCCATAACACACATAATCTATATTCAATAAACTCCTTATTTTGAATCTTCTAGAAATGCGATCGCATTCTATTCCCGCCATAAATTTACAACTACGCATTTCCATTTCATTCCATTCATGGAATTTCTTATTCTTAAAAATAATTTTGCTCCATTTTTTAAAAATTCATTATTATTCATAAATTTTTAAAATACAAATTTGAAAGTTCATAATCTCATTGTACATGATTTTTATATTTTTAGGAGAGTTAATTCCGTCATTAAATTTTAAACGAAACTTTCGCTATGTTGCTGTAACAGCATTTATTTTAGAATCCGTATTTTTTGTACCTTGTATTTAACTGGAATTTGTAAATTTAATAAGTTATTGACTGAGTTCGATACTATTTTTGATAAATGTTAATTATTCTAAAATTAACGTCATATTAAATAATACTACTGTCATAAAAAAGAAGAAATAGCCTAACAACTACTCCTTACCCATTTATAACAAAAATTGACCGTTTCTGAAATCAGAGGATTTTTAAAAATTAAGTTTCCAACTGATTTCTATGTTTAAAATTTTTGTTCGTTTTTCATTTTTAAGTTTATTTTCAGAGTAATGAAAAGAAAACAAGTTTTTCAAAATTGTGAGTTATAGAATTAGTCGCATTTGAGCCGGTGAAAGCCATAATTGGTACAAGTCACAAATTTGAAATTTGCGGGTTATTTTGTGTAGGCCTACTAAGACTCATTCAGACTCAAACAATTTAGAAGGCTGTGGTGTTTTGCTTTGAAATGATCATCTGATTCTGGTGGGAGCCATAGTGATACAAATCAGAGTTATACCACTTTTCCTTTACGTGAATGAGTTCCTTTGCGTAAGAACTTGGGACCTGTGGAATCAAAGAAGAAAAAAGACATGCTGGAATTTTCGGATTTTATTGCACCGTGTTACCATCAGTCCTTCCGTAATTTAAGTGATTCTAATCACGCAGAAGAAGAATATCCATTCACCGACGAATCTGATATTGAAGAAAAAGTTAATTTTCTTTTTAGAATTTTATTTTGATTTTTTTCAAGTAAATTACTTGAGTTTAGGGCTTCTTCAAGACTTGTGAAAGAATAAACGAGTTTCTTGCGAATGAATAAATAATATTAAACTTCTTCAAGTTTTGTTTGTGCTATAGGTCTACTATTAAACGTATATTTGTATGGAAACGTTATCATGCAGTAATATTATTTTTATCTACTTTTAATAAATAAATAAACAAAAACGTTTAAAGTAATATTTGTAGACTATAACTCAATGTTCCATATAATTGTACATGAGATGGTATAACAAATACAGCAAAAGAGGTAAATGTTTTTGAAGCCCAAGGTTCAACATTTTAAAAATTGACTAACTGGTACTGGAGTGAATTGAATTTACTATTTGTATGGCAAATGCCAGTAAACAGAAATACGTCTGTGAATTGCGATATAATTCTGCTTTAACCTTTTTCACCTCAAAACTAAGTAAATGTAACATGTACCCCTATGACTTTCACCGTCTCATTTCAAATTTCACTACTAACTAAAAATGTTTGAAAACCAATTTGAAATAGAATCTTAACTAAAATTTACACAAAATTGTGATAATCTAATCATTATTTTGTATACCTTCAAACTGTTTGAATAAACGTATTTCTACTTACATCAGTATTAGGCTTATTATTGTGTATTAAATTTATAAGAAAATGTAATGTGAATGTACTACATACAGTCTTCCTTACTTTCTCTTTCTGGACTACAACACAAACCAGAGTGGGTCACTGGCCGCCAACATGTCAACAACAGACTGTTCAACTATCTACCATTCAGTAAGCTTTATTCTTATTCGCACATCATGATGGTAGCTTTCTTGCAATACTGAGCAAGAAGTAGAGATATTAGGCCTATCATGTTAACAAAAATATCTGTTGGCCGCCTCCAAAGCGTAATGGTAGCGCACTAGCCTACAACACAAAGGTCCGGGGTTCGATACCCGGTCACGGTCTGAAAGTTTTCACAAGTTAAAGTGCACTGTTTTCATAACTAACCGTTGTCGCTAATAACCGAGCTGTTGATGCGACTTTAAATAAACTTAAACAAAACATCTGTTATAGGTCAAGGCATACAATTTTGTTGTATTATCAAAATTCAGTACACTCAAAAAACAGTTTTGTTTGAGACGACTGAATGGACTACCACACTACATTTTAATTTAAATTTAAAAATACTCTGTAGAAGGTGATACCACCGAAACTTAGTTCTAAGTTTTTTTAAAAAAAGATAACTAAAGGGCAACCAAAGGATAAGTAAGAGATAAATATCATTTGGTATTGTGATTTATAAATTTAATGGTATAAATGCACGTTTTCAGACCCTCTATAAAAAAAGTTTTCACTGATTGGTATGTGTCTGTGTGAACAAAATAGCTCTAGGACGGAATAGCGTACGAATTTCAAACTTGGAACTTAAGGTAGTAGTAGTTTATTCGTGAGATTTTATACTTTTTTGAGATTTTTTCAAAAATGGCTCTTATGTCTTTTTTAAAAATTAACCTACATTTTTATGCTCTGCAAGATAGGGTAAGCGTCATAACTGCTGAAACTCTTGTGGGGCGGGATGCTCTCATGGTAAATAATTGTTTTTTTTTTTAATATTGCGACTTTAATATTATGGATTTTAGGGCAAAAGTGTATACATTAAAGCTTTAGGAAATAAAAACCCTACAACTTTTATTTAAGTGTTTTTTACAACACTTAGTTTAGCGTAAATGAGTGATCATCTGTATTTTCTTATCAAAATCGGTAAAAATAGTATAGTATTTTTTATAATCAAATTTGTAAGAAATAAAAAATCTATAATATTTATTTCAATATTTTTTTTATACAGAGCTTAGCGTAGCGTCAATTTTTGTACATTTTAGTTTTACAGAGGTTGATTTTCATTTAGACATCAATCGTTTGTGATTAAAATTAGGTTATGTTTTTCATTTTATATATTTTTTTTGTTGTTTAAGTCAACAGCCGAAAGGCTGGTTTGAATCTCTCGAAGCTTTACTAAGTAAAAGTTTACTGGTGCCTTCCACACTGAGTGGAAAAGTTCCCTTATCAGCATGCCAGGCCCTCTGAAAATCATCAACTTATCACCCTGCAAATGACACCTTCATTTCATTCACCACAGGGTCTGGCTGTATAAATAATTCATTACTCTTAGAAGAGATAACTCTGACTAATGTTATACCTCTACCTCTTCTGTTCTTAAATGCTTTAGTCATTTGATGGTTGACGATATGAATAGAAACAGAACTATTTTTTGTATCCCTGGAATTAGGAGATCGAGTGCTAATAACATTCCACTTGACTATTATTGGTAATTACATTATTTACTGATGATTAAAATATAGGTTATAGTTCTTATTATTAACATTGGTGAGAGAAAGTCACGTGCTTCACACCGGATTTTTAAATGTCCTTTGATTTGATATTTACAAAAAAATATCAACAGTTGAATTAAAAACCAAATTTACGGACTCAATGCTTTAATTGGTAATATATTCAGATCCTAAGCCACAGGTTCTAAGTTTGATTCGTGGTTGGAAAATACTATCATGTTCTCAAATTATTAGAAAACAATCTTGTTGCTAATAATACTTGCGAAGAACAACTGGGAAACCAAAATTTGGAAAGTAAATACAGCGATTTAAATCCCTCAATTTGAATAGTATTCTCAATCCTTCCGGAAAAAACAAAAATTTTCTGCAGGCCTGATATAATTGCGCATCATGTAGAGGTCTACACCATACAAACCCAGAGTGTACCTTTTGTACAAGCGGCTAGTACCCGGTAAATAAAATAAAGAAACAAAAACGAAAAATGACAAGTTATGAAATTATGTAATTAAAAATATTAGAGTAATTGATTAGTTAAATGTCTAGTTCCATTGAGTCCGAAATTTTTTGCCTCAGTGAAGGTGTTTGGCTTTTCACTTTAGATTCCCAATTTACCATCCTTCCGAAAAAGTTTATTAAGTTCTAGAATATGTAAAAAGGGCGATCCTTAACTATGTAATATTTAGTGCGCAGTTGGTTGTAGTTAGCATTAACGTTATGATAAAACAAATATTGTACTTGGTAGTATGGTGGTCAGTAACCCCGCCTGTTACGCGAAAGACTTAGGTTCAATTCCCCACCGGGAGGATACTTTTTCTAAAAGCGAATTTCATGAAGTGCTGATCATGAAACTAATTCGAATTTTTGTTAGTAAAGTAGATGTAATCCTCGGTAGTATAGTGGTAAGTATCCCCGCCTGTCACGCGGGAGACCGGGGTTCGATTCCCCGCCGGGGAGGATATTTTTTTAAAAGTGAATTTAAAAAAGTGTTTACAACTGATTATTTTTAATTAAAAATTTTGTTATTGCATCATGCATAGTCCTCGGTAGTATAGTGGTAAGTATCCCCGCCTGTCACGCGGGAGACCGGGGTTCGATTCCCCGCCGGGGAGGATATTTTTTTAAAAGTAAATTTAATAAATAGTTTACAACGATTATTAAATTAATTAAAAATTTTGTTATTGCAATATGTATAGTCCTCGGTAGTATAGTGGTAAGTATCCCCGCCTGTCACGCGGGAGACCGGGGTTCGATTCCCCGCCGGGGAGGATACTTTTTGTAAAAGTTAATTAATAAAAAGTTTACAATTGATAATTAAATAAATTCGAATTTTTTGTGTTTATTTATTTAAGGTCGCATCTTCAATAAAGTCATTAGCGACCACAAAATTAGCTACATAACAAGTACAGAATTTTAATTAAAATATCATGTGTAACTGTAAGTCTTTAAAGTACAAACCACGTTAAATAAACCCTTGATATCCGTTAGTATGATTTTCATATTTTGTGTTATGTTATACTTTTCTCGTAGATTACGTACCTAGTGATTTTATGAGTTATCGTCAGTAGTATCGTTGCAAAAATAACAGGTCGTTGCATCTGTCTTTTGAAGTAAATATTCGTGTGTGAGACTAGAATACCTGATTCGTAGAGGTGTTACAACTACAGTACTTGATTTTGTCTGCTACTTTGTGATACTAATAAGAGGGACGTCATATGTTTTCTCTGAAGTGTAGTTTACTTTGAAATGTTGTTATTGTTTATTTATATTTATCGGTGTATTATAGTGGAAAGTATCCCCGCCTGTAACACCGGAGACTGGGGTTCGATTCCCCGTCAGGGAGGATACTTTTTGTAAAAATAATTTTCTTAAAGTGTTTACAACTAATAATTAAATTCATTTGAAATTTTGTTATTGGATTATATTTATAGTCCTCGGTAGTATAGTGGTAAGTATCCCCGCCTGTCACGCGGGAGACCGGGGTTCGATTCCCCGCCGGGGAGGATATTTTTTTGGAGTTACAAGATCAGATTCTGTTCTTTTCAACAAAAAATGATTTATACTTTATTTACTAAAAATTTTCTAAATTATTTCCTTCAGTGTTAAAATAATTTTAATACAAGTTACATTTATTTAATTCATGTAATTTGTGAAAGTTAAATGAATTAAATATAGGTCTGTTGTACACAGAATATCACATGGTTTGAACTGTTTGTAGGAGTAATAGGCCTACGTTACTTAACTTACTCGAGATAAGTTTAATCATTTTAATAATGGGGACAAAAAGATAAATTAGTTCCAAGTTCCAAGTACAAATTAGTATATCTTGAGTTAGATTATTTTAATAAATATTTAACATTATCTGTATTATAGTAGACCTATCATATTTTTAAACTACATAATTTTAATAATCAGTAGCTTCTTTACTAATGAGATAACTATTAGTATTTATATCTGTAGAAAGTACAATCAAATACAAACGCACTAGATAATTATGCAAGTTGTAGTAGTTAAACCTACTACATTAGTTTTCTATTACATGGCCAGTTTATAAAAGTTGTTAATATGCTATTTGTTGATACAAAAAACTGAACTAGCTTTTTCAAATAGCTTTTTAATGATATGCAATTCTTTTGTGTATTCAACTATAGTTATTATACTCTCCCTTTTTCCTGAACCTGATCTCAAATAACTTTAACCAAAAACTACTACGTCCACCAATTTTCATTAAGATCACAAAAAATCTGAAACGTATTAAATCTGATGCCGAACACTTTCTATGTTTACGAGCTGACAGCCGTATTTGTACAAAAACCATTAGTGTGCTCCATGTTCAAATTCATATCTAATCCACTTCCAAATTCCAGAAACAAGCAGGCAGAAATAAGCTTGTCATTTCTTGTCCAAAAATGACAAGACGGTCAAATTGGACAGTCGCAAATAATATAAAGTTCCTGATATCAAATAAAAGCTACAATCAACCTATAATATTATTATTGAGATTTAAATCTAGGTATTAACGACGAGAAAACTCCTGAAGTTTCACTTTTGATTTTCAGTTATAATCACGAAAAATATTTGAATCCAGTAACACTTATTATAAATTTTAACTCCTGTGTATATACAAAAATATCCGAAGGCGTGATAATAAAGAAAATTATCTTGTAAAAATAAATCATCTATCCACGTACTTCTTTTTTTACAATCAGTTTTATTGTGGTCGCATCAACATTTTTGGTTTTTAGCGAACCCATTACATAACAAATATAAGTAACATAACAAAGGATTACAATAATAATTTACAATAATTAACGATTATATTAAATTTTTTACATTATTTTACATGAATTGTATTTCTTATAAGAATTAAAATTGACTGAATACCTAAAATTTTCATAAACTTTTGTGTTGTTGTGTAGTGTGCGTCGTTAAAGCAATCTTTGTAAGTGGTAAATGAAATTGTGTTCAGGGTAGGGAATTTTACAAGGATGTTGTACATTTAATTTTGTGTTGCAGTGTCTACATTTATCATGTTCTTGTTTCGTCATGAGGTGACATTGTATCAGTTTAGTGTGACCAATTAGTAGTCATGCAAGTATCACTTGATCTAGTCTGTTATCAAAAATTTCTGGTTGTAAGTCATTGAGTGCCTGACCGTACTATATGTGTTTAGTTGTTAAAGTTTTCCACTGCTCATTCCAAATCAAATTTAACTTGTATTTGAACATTTTTTGTAGGTCTTGATGGAAAGATTTATTTATTCTGTTTAGCTTGATCGGCTTTCCCGTTCTCTTTCATTCCCATTTTCTTCTATATTTCTATTTAATGACAATTTGAAGACAATACATCAGGGAATAAGCTACATAAATGTTAAAATATATTCTTAACTGTTATTGTGGTAACTACAACTGATTTCGTTTCAGTTAGCTCTTAACTGTTTCTTAGCTCGTTAGTTTGGTCTCTTAACTCCCTTTAGCCTCTTTGGTCATTGGTCTCTTTAGTCTTTATATCCAGTCTGGTTTTCTACTGCTTTTAAGGTACCTTCAAGTTATTTCCATCTGAATTTTAAATTTTTGTTACCGGTTTTTTTATTCTTTGTGGTTTGTTCAATCTGCTCTTAACTTCTTCAAAGTTATATTTTTCATTTAAACGTAAAATAAATAATTTTATATCGCCTCTGTATACTTTTGTCTTTCAGTTAAACAGATTTTTCATATTCCTCTTTAATAATCTTTAACAAAATACCTGTTGTTGTGTTGTTTAGGTCATCAGCCGAAAGGCTGGTTTGAACCTGTAGAGGTTTTACTAAGTAAAACGAGGAATGAGGTGGTTTACTGTTGCTTTCCTCACTGAATGGAAAAGTACGCTTATCAGCATGCCGGCCCTCTGAAAAGCACATATTTTCCACACTGCAAATACCTTCACTTCATTCATCACAGGGTCTGGCAGTAAAATAAAATTCATTTCTTTCAGAGGAAACCACTCTGATTAGAGTCTTTTACACCTCTACCTCATCTGTTCTTAAATGATTCAGTTATTTAATTGGCTGATCATGTAATAAGAAACAGAACTATTTATTTTAGCCCTGCAATGAACAGATTAAGTGTACATAATTTGGCACTCCACCTGTCTGTTATGGGCAGAAAATACCTATAAATATTGTTTATCGTTTAAGTCCAAAATTAAGCTCGTTTTACAGCCCACGTCCTCAGAATTCTTTCACTGTAGGCTTTTCTTGTTTCTTTTATCTAACCTAGGTCCTGCTTTTTCTTTTAGTAGAAGCCTCTAAAGTCAGTAATCTGAACCCATTAATTATACACTAATGGATAATCTCTCATAAATCCCTCCCACCATTCCTTTATTCAAACTTAAGTCATGAGCCGCAACTTAAGGGCCGAATGCAGTGCTAGCTATGTACCGCTCTACGCATGCGCTACATCGGTTCTAGTACTGAAAAGAATCACGTCCAGTTAGAGGTGGTCCGCATCTGTAGACCAGGCATAAAAAAAGAAAAATAGATTTAGTTTTGTGATAATGCAACATGCTATAAAGCTAGCTGGAACTTTGAAGCTTATTTTTAAGCTTCATGTTTTCGCCTTATTTCTGTTCGGTACTTCAAATGATTAATTAAAGTAGTAACACCATAAGCATCCACATTGGTACGAAATTGCCATTTTTTATAGTTTATAAAAATAAAACTATAATATTGAGTTCGAGTTGTACATAGTACATATTTTTTCAGTTGAAGTGCGTTATATTTTTGTACAATTGGTTAATAAAACCTAATACGTAAAGGTAAAGCAGATCAGAAAAGTTTTAAACTTGTTCAGTTTTTTGAGTTTGTTAAGGTATGTAGAAGAAAAGTCGGTTGTTCGCTGATTATCATTATTACATAATACAAAAGACATTTATCTGAAGTGCTTCTGGTCAACTAAATAAAATACAAGAGAGACATTTCATTCCACACCATAGTTAGTTGAAAATCAACTCGAGCTGAATACAAAATACGCTTGTAGACACCTAAGAAAGGTGGAAAAAAGAAACTGATTGTCCTGCGAGTTTTTATTAGTAGTACAACAAGTTTTTTTGCAAATGACAACAAATAAAAGAGAATACATGTAAAGTCTATTCAATTGAAAATTTATTTTAAATTGTTCAAGGTCTTATTTCAAGTCATTTACTGCTTCTTTTTAGAAAAACCCCAATGAGTTACGATGTAGTTAACAAAAGTGAAAAGAAGTTTAGAACATTTCCACTTGTCAAATCATTCTCTTCAGGAATCTCGAATGTGTTGATGGAGAAGAGACATAGTTGTTTATGATTATTGTATTTAAGATTGTGACGGTTATTACATTCGTGTTGTCAGTGCAACTGAAGTAGCGTAAAACATCATTTAAAAAGTTAGAAGAACATCAAAATCCTCTAGTAATCAAACCCTTCGACTACAGGGAAGATATTCACGGACTGAAAAAAAATAATTGGGATAATTGGATTACTTTCACAATTTTGTTAATTAATAAACAATATTATTTTTTACTATTAATAATAAAAGAATCATTATCATAATAATTATAATCATAATCAGCATTATAATCATCCCCAAAATGGTCGTTCATCGTCGTTTTTAGCTCCATCTATTTCATGTCCCAAAATAATTATTACACTTTAGGGTTTGGGTTCATGGTTAAGTTTTTAAACACACTATTAAGTGCCGATTTTTGTTCATATAATATTAAAATACATATAATGCTATTGTTTTAAGTCGTAGCGTGGTTTTTAAATCTATTTTGTACTGTGTTACCAAATAAAAGAAGAGAACACCTACCCTAGGACCATGACTTTTAGCCATTGTTGGGTAGATCAATTTCCTCCATCTCGTAAATTTTGAATTGTTGTTAATGCACTATTACTTTTGAAAAGAATGTGTATGGGTTACTATTGTGAAAAAACGTAGAAAATAAAGTTGTATTATTACCAATTAAAACCTTTCTTAAGAAGCGATCTGGATCTGGAGGTAGCAGGGATAGAGGGGCTTGAAATCATGGATAGGGATGCATTTCCATAGAGAGCAAAGAAGCTTGAGGAGTTCCAGGGAAAAGGAACGCGGTTGGAATGGACCCAGGAAAGGCGAGAAAGGAAAGGCGAGTACTCATGAGGAATGAGGGAGTTTCCGGGAAAAGTAAAGAAATCCCCGACGATGAAACTATTTATCATGGTACTGCGTTACCGGTGACGAATAAAAAAAAAATCAAATATTTCATTTTTGCCTAAAATTTATAAAATTTTCATTAAAACCTGGTTACAAAAAACACTTTGTCAAAAATAAATGACTATACAATATTACCAACAGTATTACTACAGTGAAACTTGGGCTTTTACAGGAAGAAGGAAACAGAAACTGGAAGCTAACCAGATGCATTCTTTATGGAGGGTCAAGATAAGAAAGGTTTCAAAATTGCGATATTTGGTAAGAGTTGCAAACAATAGGGGTTAATGAAGGAATCAGTTATTGAAGCAATAAATGGATGGGACATTTTCAACGAATGAAGGGAGAAATAATTCCAAAGTAGTTTCTTGTATGCAGGGTTGAAAAAATAAGAAGCTTGCGAAGACCACTACAACGCTGGGAATATCTTAATTAGTTTTTACATTTTTTGCTGTTTAGGTCATCAGCCGAAAGGCTGGTTTGAACCTCTAGAGGCTTTACTAAGTAAAAAGAGGAGTGAAGTGGTTTATATTTGCCTTCCTCACTGAGTGGAAAAGTATGCTTATCAGCATACCAAGCCCTCTGAAAAGCATCTACTTTTCATCCTGCAAATGATACCTTCACTTAATTCACCACATGGTCTGGCTATAAAATGAATATATTACTATTAGGGGAGATAACTCTGACTGGTAAAGATTACATAATCTACCTCTTGGTTCTTAAATGCTTCATTCATATAATTGACTGTCTATGTGATAAGAAACAGAACTATTTCTTACATTCATACATTATTACAAGTCAAAACCCACCGTTAAAGTTAGATAACCCACCGTAGTCGCTAATAGCTGTTGATACGACTTTAAATTTTAAAAAAATTTCATAATACTCATAAGTCAATAAAAGGTAATCCCGTACATCAATCGATGTAAGTGCAACCGATATCTGAGAACTTATAAGCCATGGTTTTAACTTATTAATTTAGATCTGTACTATTTCTTTCATTCATGCATAGTTTTTATGGTATAAACATTCATTCACCTTTCGGTAAAGGAAAGGTATCCGATTTACAAAAATTGTACGCGTCAATCATTAATAGGGAAAGCTTTTATATGCATTGTTAAGTTTAGTATGTTTATTATTATTTTTGGTTTAACAGTTTAGCTACACAAATACCATTGTTCTTCATTGTTTAACTGGTTTTGGTTAAACATGTTGATTTATTCATGTAAAGTACACAGCCATTTAATCTGTAATTTTTTTTAAGCATCTTGTAGGGTCAATAATTAGAAAATTATGTTTAAATGGTAATTGTAAGATATTAAATATAGGTTTAAGGCTGAGTTAAAAGTCTTAGACGGCAGGTGTGGACATGCTACAGAGTAACCTCATAACGAATATAATGAACCAGCCGGTCGCCTCAGTATACCGTGAACTGTATAGGATAACCTCGTCGGTGTAAACAGTATTGAAACTGCCTGCCTTCTTACCTGGAGCTGGAGAGAGGGGGACGACTACTCAGGAATGGGCACACGGAGAGAGGTGAAGTGAAACTAGAGGTCATCTGCAGATCTGGGCCACCCTCGCAAGCTCTCTTTAAAAAAACAGAAACATATAACTGAATACTGCATTATTCTTTGAATATACCGTACGGTATACCTTGTAATTATACATTGTAGATTGAAGATTTCCTTTGTAAGTTAACGTTATAACTGTCTACAATCTGAGGCCTAAATGTAAATAAAGATTTTATTGGAGTGATTGACCCTACCATTGCAATTTTTGTCAGTTTTACTACGTTTCACTAATAACGAATATTCTGCACGGATGGTGATCTACCGTTTTATTATTTTTTTATTATCAATATTTAATTACATCTCTTTGTTTATTACTATCTAGCTCAGTGATTCACAATCTTTTTTGCTCCGCGACCCCCAAATAGAAAAAATAAATAAAATTAATATTTCGCCCCCTCCCCTCCGATAATAATAGTAAACCTT
Organism: Catonia carolina; assembly: GCA_035578175.1. Taxonomy (NCBI): domain Eukaryota; kingdom Metazoa; phylum Arthropoda; class Insecta; order Hemiptera; family Achilidae; genus Catonia; species Catonia carolina. The sequence goes on from JAQMRL010000002.1 coordinate 126,773,830, forward strand.
ACTATTAATAGTTGAATTTTGACTCTAATTATAAATGTAAAATATTTTTTTAATATTATATAATCAAACTGCACTAATTTTATGTCTTTAAAGAAAATACAGACAGTATAACACAACGACAATTTGCATCTGAAGATTTAAATATATTTTGGTTTGCTCGACGACATGAATATGGAAATTTAGTCACAGAAGCATTGAAAATATTAACCTTTTTCCTCGTCTTATCCATGTGAAAAGGGGTTTTCCTCTATGGTTGCTCTAAAAACTAAATGTAGGAATCGTATGTTATCACTCAAGAACATTATTTACGATTAAATGTTTTTAACGAAGGTCCTCGTATAAAGAAAGTTTTAAATGAAAAACAAATGCAACCATCACATTAATAATTAATTAATGATTAATTTCTTTTCCTTACAAGTAAGTGTACTTATTGCATGCAAAAATTTTTAAAAGTAAGTTTATAATAAATTATTTTTTCGCATAATATGATTAAATGATTTCATTATTGTTTCGCGACCCTCCTATAATATTACCACGACCCCCAGGTTGAAAATTACTGATTTAGCTAATTTAATGATGAGCTCTAACATTCTATATAATTTTAATTCTACATAATTTTTTTGTAGTAATTAATAATCTTTTTATCTTCGTAGGCTCGATTTTTATGTGCACCTCAAAGAAGTCATTTATGAGTGTTTCAAGTTTCGTTATTAATTAATATCACTACAAAATGAACTCAAATAGGTGACTATGTTTTTACAATGTTAAAATTTTCGATAACTATTGACTTGGTCAAAAAATTAGTAGGGAACCCCAAAACTTGTTTCACAATAACAAAATGTAGACTTTAAACATTTGAAAAAATTGTTATTACATTTGTGATAAAATTCAAATAGTAACTTATAACAATTTAAAGTTAAATTGACAAACATACGTATTTAACAAGTGGAAAAAATTTTAAAATTACAACTAACTTGAAAACTTTTAGAAAATAACCTCGAGAGTTAGTGAATTTTAAAACACTTAACAAATCTTCAAACATTTTTAAAGAATCAAGCTATACCGATGTACAAATTGTAAGTAAATTTAATATGCATCGGGAAAATTAGCTAGTTACTAACGCAGAAATTATGTCGCGTTGAAAATGATTGAGCTAATTATATCGTAGTTATGATTCGTATTTCAAACGTAATCCTCGGTAGTATAGTGGTAAGTATCCCCGCCTGTCACGCGGGAGACCGGGGTTCGATTCCCCGCCGGGGAGGATAATTTTTTACATCGGTATATTCTTTAATAATTAAAAAAATTGTATTTAATAATTATTATATTAAATATTTTTTATTTATTTTAACACTTTTTAAGTTTATTTAAATTCACATTACAGCTTCGTTTATTAATGGCATGTGGATGGGTGCTGAGTTTTAACTAAATAAATTTACAAAACCTTCCACCCGGAAATCAAATCTGGTATAACACATTTTTAATTTGTACTGTATCAAAACTTGCTAAAATTTTTTAAAATATTTACCCCAATAATTTAGTACACAATATAACTGTTCTATTAATTAAAAGTACTTCTGTTAAGTTGATCAAAAATTCTATTAATAGGAAGTAATCGATCACGATCATTATAAAAAAATTTTAGATTTATTCATGGAAAATTTTCAGTAGACATAATTAGGGTATCACTGGATGTATGTCAACAGTGTAGCCTAAAGATGACCGATATTCTGCTTTAATGTTTACCAAATTGCTTCAGATTATCTAGGTAACAGTAATTCTCTGAATAAAAACTATTTACTGCAAGAACTCATTATTCGTGTTTCTTTATTGTAACAAAAAGTAATTTACAGAAGATTTTTAGTTCAAAGAAGATTGCTTGGAAAAAAGAGTATCTGTTTGAATTTGTAATGCAAAAGTTTTTATAAACTCATGTGTAGTTTTTTAAACACAAAAGTTGTATTTTATTGTAAGTATCGTAGATTGAAGTGAGGAGGTAAAGGGAAGGACAAAGTTAAATAAAGGATATTAAGGAGGTGGATAAGAGAAAGTTGATCCTGTACCAGGTTGATAATGTATATACAGTACTGCAGTTTTTTTTTTAACAAAGACTAGATTCATTGAACTGTGACCAGTATACTCTTTTATACTCTTGTTTAATAGCCAAGAATATTATTATTAGTAAGTTATACTATTATACTGTACCTAAAATATAGTAAGTTCTGCTTGTTTGAATCCCTGAATAATACTCCTGTAATGGGAATCAAATCTTCGATTTATTGAGTATTTTTTTGGGCATTACTGGTTTGTAACTAAACACATAATGAACCCTTTAGTTATTTTATTTGAATACTAGTGTAGAATGATTTGTTACACCAATAAAAATGGCAGATTGAGTGCAAACGATGCATTAATTTTAACTGAACTTCTTTATAGGTGAAACTACAGTACATATACCTCAGCTGTACCAGAAATTTCAGATTAACATTGGTGTGATTTCATCGTTTTCTAAACGACCGTAGTCAAATGGGATACAAATTTTATTCAGAATAGTTGATTTCGGCAGGTGCACTCCGAGAAACTCACCACCTGTACAATTTTTTTTTGTTTTACGTCTAACTGTTTTGCAATTTCTGCTAATGCAGACGGTGGAGAATTATGATACATGAAAATGAGTGATAAAAAAATTCCAGACTTAACCGAGAATCGAACCCGGGACCCTGGCGTAGAAGCCATTTGCGCTAACCAACTGTACAAAAAGAAACCAATCCAAAATAAGCCAAGATCAGACCAGGCACGTATCCAGAAATTTTTTCAGGGGGGCAAAATAAAATATTATATGCAAAAGCAGAGCAGACATACCCACAAATATATTTCAGGGGGTGGTAAATGACCCCTTTGGCCTCTTCCGGATACGTCCTGGATTATAATACTGTGATTTACAACAGTCTTCATTAATCGTTCGTTTTCTTGTGCTATTATTCTCATCCTCGTAAACTGCACTGTGCGTCCCAAATCTTTGGACCCATTATCTTGCCGGGAATCTGCTCTCAAATTTCTCTGTTTCTCTTAGACCAATCTTCCCGGTCATTCTAAGGCACTCCCTCGCGTAAATGTCTGATCTTGCCTTGTCTTAAGAATGCTTCCTTCTTACACAGGTAGTGGTAGTTCGGAGTGCACAGGACATCTTCCTCGTCTATTGTTGTCCTTCTTTTTCGCTGGTGTGCGGCTGTAATATTTCCCCGAGGTACTTGAAGCTTTCAAATTTTCCAATTTTTTCGTATTAAGTCTTCAAGTGACGCGGGGCTGTTTTGAGTTCGTTATGTGGGCCTATTTAGTTTTTCGAAGGAAATCTGTAAAGTTGCTTTATCGGCTTGTTCTTATAACACGTTAATTTGTTCTATAGATTTGGTAGGCCTACATACTGGTGTGTCTATAGCACTGCAGAGCAGTAGTGTATTAAATCAAAAAATTTATTTTCTTTTATTTCTGAAATTACAACCATGAGTTTGCAGTAAAAATTCTTAGTAATGTATTAGTAAGCATCACTAACAACATTGTAACATATAAAAATGTTACTATATTGAACGGCTTTTGCAAGCACCTGATATTTTTACTCTTAGAAACTTCTTCTTTGTTTTTCTCAAAACTTGATTTTTGAGTTAATACAGTACTGTACTGGCAGGGCGATGATTCTTTTAAGATACATGATTGTTTACAACAGCGCAGAGACAAAAATATAATCTAATCCAACCATAGTGTAAGTAATTGAAAAAGAAAAGTAAACACTAAAATCCAAATTAAAAATTAAGGTACTGAAGACTTAGTACTACTTACTATTACTATACGTACTACTTATTATTACTATATATTTCACTTAACAAATTAAATACAAACACATTTTAATCTAGTCACTATATTAACAAATATAAGGGTATATTTATATCCCTCTAACTAAAAAGATTATTTGGAAAATATCCAGGATGCTTTAGGACGTAGGGTGAACAAATAGTAAAAGTAAAAAAGCCAAGACAAGTATATTTAGAAACGCAATTTGGAAAGCGTCATTTTGCCAAATATTTTTTGATGTGAACTTGTTGAACTAAGTTTTTGAACAAATATAAGAAGTAAAAATTCTGTTTGCCAACTGTAAAAACAATTGTACTCATTAAAATTAGCATGTACTTTAATTAATAATTTTATAATACGATAAATAATTTCTATAATGTTTTCTGTAAAAGAAATTTTTTATTCATAAATAGGCTACCTGTGTGTTGTATAATTTGTTTATGTTTTATGATTTGTTTTGTTTCCGTTTGCTAGTTTAATAATAGTATTATAACACCTAAGTCTAGGTTCGTTCGGGATCTGGGTGTAATAATAACAAATAGTCTTTGTTTAAACTTATAACAATTAATTATTTAAGGCTACAATTAATAATAATTACAATGATTAAACTTACCGACTAACTATTATTAAGCCTACTAACAAATACAATTAAATTTCTTTATTAAATTAATCACAAAACTTAAGCTTATACTAAATAGACTATAAGTGAAATAATGTCACTTCACAGATCAAAAAAGTGGTTTACCTGTCCACAATCTCTTGCTACGAACCGTACACAACGGACTATTAACATAATTCATAACCGGTCCCGTAATGACGCTATTTTGAACGGCACGGTAACTCTTTCCATTCACAATTCAAATATTGACTGACTACAAAGGCGATAACTGGTTTTATACATACGGTCTGATAGTTTCTTAAACAATCAAAATCCTTTTAACAATTTCGCTGCTATTCTGAACATTATAGATGAAATAAAAATGAAAATATACTTTGCTAATACTAGTTAAGATTTCCAAAAACTCCTATTCAAAACATTCCATTCATTGCAATCCATTATCTAATCATTATCATTATCATTATCATACCATTATCATTATTATTTTATGTACATACACAACACTTCATAAAATACACGATTTCTTACAATAAACAATTTACCCCCTTAGCCATTTCTAGAATAACACAACGTACAATGTTACAATATTTTGATGGGTAAAACCATATCGCTTTGTATTGGTACAGTAATTTCCGTTAACTCGAAATAATTGGGAAGGAAATCTATTATGAATAACTGATTTTTTTAGGATAACCTGGATTTAACATATGTGGACGTAATGTAGAATGGAAGGTTAATTTATTAAGAAGATCGTTTTGTAAAACTAACAAAAATGATCTATTTAACAAGTTTTCAATATATTTTAACTGAAATAGAATATTATACTTATACTAAATTAAAAGTTAAACCTAATTATTTTTACTCCATACTGTGTTAATAACATCGGAAATTCTTCTGAACTTCATTAAGTTTTTCGTATTCAGACGGTTTCGTTGTTCTTCTAGTTTATGTCATAATTTATTATAATATGCTGTTCTAGTTTTTGTAAAATTTTGTCCAACCTGATGAGGATGGAAACACCAACCCTAAAGCACGCGAAAACATGCGCAACAGGGTTTCTAACTTTTCTACGGCTTTACGTTTTCATCAATGGTCAAAACAACGTTCGTGTTTACTCAAGATTCTCGAGATAAAATAGCAGCTAGCGAAGAACGAAGTATGTTGCAACACAATTATATGCACATTAGAGTTCACTATATTTTCATTTCATGTACATTACATACATCTTTTATTTACTCATTAAATATAATTTATTGATTTTTGATCGTTCGGATAACCCGGTTTTGGATAACCCGGAATCTACTATACCGTTGAAGTGTGGTCGTTTGAAAGGTACAGTTCTTCAAAATAAATCAAAATTTTTTAAAATTCTTTTGCCCAAAAAAAAATCAAAATACGAGGTGTGGCTATTAAATAACGAGACTGACGTTGTAAAACTTTTATTTTATACATAATCACTTATTGTCACCTTCAATATACACTCCTTCTCTATCCCTACAACACTCCATGCAAATGTTAAATTGTTGAAAACAGTGCTGGAAGTCATCTTCTGTCAGCTCCTTCAGGACACATACCGCTTTCTCTTTTACAGCTTCCACAGACCCAAATCTTGTCCCTTTTAATGCAGATTTCACCTGAGGGAACAGGTAGAAAGAAGATAATAACAAGTGACGAAACGTGGTTTTTTACTTATGATCCGGAAACGAAGCGTCAATCTATGCACTGGAAGGGCCGAACTTTACCGAGAGCCAAAAAAAGCTCGAATGAGCAAGTCAAAAATTAAAGCAATGATGATTGTTTTTTTGATATCCATGGGATTGTGTACCTTCACTGGGTTCCTGAAGGTCAAACAATTAATCAATATTACTACCTTGAGATACTTTCTAAACTACGTCAAAGAGGAAAAAACGCCCCGAAATGTGGAAGGATAAAGCATGAGTTCTCCAACTAGACAATGCGCCGGCTCATTCCGCATTATCTGTCAAGAGGTTCCTAGCCAAGTACAGAATCTCAGTGTTAGAACATCAACCTTATTCACCAGATCTTGCACCATGTGACTTCCACCTGTTCCCTAAGGTGAAATCTGCATTAAAAGGAACAAGATTTGAGTCTGTGGATACTGTAAAAGAGAAAGCGGCACGTGTCATGAAGGAGCTGACAGAAGATAACTTCCAGCACTGTTTCCAATAATGAAAAATTCGCACGGAGCGTTGTAGGGATAGAGAAGAAGTGTATATTGAAGGTGACAATAAGTGATTATGTATAAAATTAAAATTAAATTTTTACAACGACAGTCTCGTTATTTAATAGCTACACCTCGTATTACATGCCTACTAGAGAGAGTCAGTTCTTACATTCGATAACGAATTATTTTTATAATATTTTTTATTAACTTTTTAATGAATAAAATTTATTTAAAAAGTAATCATCAACTGTTAATTTTCTGACACAATTAACTGCAAATATTTGGTTGAAAACGAAAATTACCGAGAAATAATAAATATAATTTTTGTAAAATTTAATAAATTTCTTATTAACATGTATGCAAAGAAATGGTGTTTTAGTTCGGATATCTTTGAAATGAGATAGGTAGTAACAATACGAGTATCTTATCTTCTTTTAGTTTCAATTGTAAAAATATTTGCGTAAAAAAACATTAAACTAATTAATTTATTATTACTGAGCAACATTATATAATCCTCGGTAGTATAGTGGTAAGTATCCCCGCCTGTCACGCGGGAGACCGGGGTTCAATTCCCCGCCGGGGAGGATACTTTTTGTAAAAATGAATTTAATAAATAGTTTACAACTGATAATTAAATTAATTAAAAGTTTCGTTATTGCATTATGTATAGTCCTCGGTAGTATAGTGGTAAGTATCCCCGCCTGTCACGCGGGAGACCGGGGTTCGATTCCCCGCCGGGGGGGATACTTTTTGTAAAAATGAATTTAATAAATAGTTTACAACTGATAATTAAATTAATTAAAAGTTTTGTTATTGCATCATGTATAGTCCTCGGTAGTATAGTGGTAAGTATCCCCGCCTGTCACGCGGGAGACCGGGGTTCGATTCCCCGCCGGGGAGGATATTTTTTGTAAGAATGAATTTAATAAATAGTTTACAACTGATAATTAAATTAATTAAAAGTTTTGTTATTGCACCATGTATAGTCCTCGGTAGTATAGTGGTAAGTATCCCCGCCTGTCACGCGGGAGACCGGGGTTCGATTCCCCGCCGGGGAGGATACTTTTTGTAAAAATGAATTTAATAAATAGTTTACAACTGATAATTAATTTAATTAAAAGTTTCGTTATTGCATTATGTATAGTCCTCGGTAGTATAGTGGTAAGTATCCCCGCCTGTCACGCGGGAGACCGGGGTTCGATTCCCCGCCGGGGAGGATACTTTTTGTAAGAATGAATTTAATAAATAGTTTACAACTGATAATTTAATTAAATAAAAATTTTGTTATTGCATCATGTATAGTCCTCGGTAGTATAGTGGTAAGTATCCCCGCCTGTCACGCGGGAGACCGGGGTTCGATTCCCCGCCGGGGAGGATACTTTTTGTAAAGGTGAATTTAATTACATCGATTCCGCGCCGGAGAGGACACATTTTGTAAAAGTGAGTTTTACATAGTGTGTAAAACTGATTACACATTTTGTAATTGCATCATGTATATGCCCGGGTGGTATAGTGGTATGTCCGTCTGTCACGCGGGAGACCAGGGTTCGATTATTTTATTTTCCTCCACCGGGGAGGATCATTTTTTTATTGCTCCGTTATCAACGTTTTAGTAAGTCAGCAGGTTTACCACATACAGAAGGTAAATTAAAATTTTTTTTTAAATTTATTCGTTTGAAATGTTATTATAAGACATCTAAGAAGAAAGTGATAGGATAAACTAAAATTTACTTTCCAATTCTATTTTATTTTCTGGTTGACAACGATCAAAAACCGTTTGTCACCATATAAGAATGATTTTATAAAATGTGTTATTCTCTTTATTGAGTCCTGTTTGATATAGTGATATGTGTAGTGATGCTTTTGCTTAAAACAAATTATGAGGGACAAGAGTATCAAAAGCAGATTAAAAATACAAAAACAATTCGTATCATTATACAGGATAATTAATTTTAAGTAAGAACAGAAGCATAGCTAATATTGTGAGAGTCAATTATTTTTTTAATTTTAATTCACTAAGTGAATAAGTTTTAAAAATTAAAAGAAAAAAAAGAACGGTAGTACAGAAACAATACACCAGAGTGCGTCACCAATGACGAAGTTGAAAGGCTTTCCGGATGTTGTATTATTGGTTGAATCATAGCTAGAGAGAGGCCTTGGAATATTCCATAACGTAACCTATAAGCATAAAGCTGTGGTAATTAATGAACCTCTGTTACCTGGATTCCCAGTAACTTTGAATAATAGCAATTTTGAATTATCAAACACGGAATCCTGGAATAAAATAAATATTCTAAATGGTTAGAAAAAATTACCTGTTCACTGCATCTCAATAAACCAACTAAAAATATCAATGAATCTTACGTTTCTGTTTTTGACGTCATTTTTAGTCAAGTTCGCTAAAAAATGATTCAGTTTTAGTTGTTATAATACGTTGTATGGGTATCATTCGGGAAACTGAAAATACGAGTACATCAAGGCCAGATTGATTCAAAACGTGTGACAACACATAATAATACGTTTGATGCAAAGGATGGATAATAATAAATTCTATACTTCCTGGGTAGATTAGATATAAGTCCTTTAAGAACGGGTTGAGGTTTTGAGGGTATTTATTGTACTACCACCAATGAAACAGTGTTTGAATGGTTTACCTTCGTAAAAAATGAAGAATAATGGAAGATTTATTTAACAATATTCTTCTTAGAGTGCTGATTCTATCAAAGAAAATTGGCTACAATTCTAGTGAATCACTTTCAATCGTGAACCACCCTGAAAAAAGTGTTCGGATTCATGATTATCCAGTCTCTAATATTTTTTAACCATGAGAATTTTCTTCGCCCAGGTTTTCACCTGAACTTAATTTTACCCTCGAGAACAATTCTGAGAACTCTTATGTCACTATCCAAGTTATTATCACTCTTGTACTTGAAGGTAGGCAGTCTTCCTTCTTTTGACTGTCCTCATTAATTCACAGTCCACACCCATACGTATCAAAATATCAACGTTCGTAACAGAACGGGTGACAAAATTTAATTTACAAAAATAATGTATTTTACTGCCCATAACAGACAGGTGGAATGTTAGATTATTAACACAACAATATTTCCAGGACTACAAAGATAGTTTTGTTTCTTATCACATTGTGAGCTAATAAAATGACTGAATCATTTAAGAACAGAAGAGGTAGAGGTGTAAAAGTCACTATTCACTGTCATCTCCTCTGAAAGTAATGAATTTCATTATACAGCCAGACCCTGTGGTGAAGTGAAGGTGTCATTTGCAGAGTGGAAAATATGTGCTTTTCAGAGGGCCCGGCATGCTGATAAGCGTACTTTTCCACTCAGTGAGGAAGGCATGGTAAACTACCTCACTCCTCGTTTTACTTAGTAAAACCTCTACAGGTTCAAACCAGCCTTTCAGCTGATGAATACCTTTACAGCTTTCAGCCACAAAAATACTATTTATTGAACTAATGAAAATAGTCAAAAATTCAGTCAAATCATGAAGGTCTTCTTATCCGTGTGGACCCTAGCTTGCCTTGTCATGCTCCATGTAAATTTTCATTATACAGCATATGGTGCATGAAGAGAAGTGTCATTTCCAGGGTGGAATAAATGCGATTTTCAAAAGGCCGGGCATGCTGATAAGCATACTTTTCCACTCAGTAAGGAAGAAAAGGTAAAGCACCTCACTCCTCCTTTTACTTAGTAAATCCTCTAGAGTTCAACCAGCTTTTCGGCTGATGACCTAAACAATAATAATACATTTATTGAACTAATGAAAATACTCAAAAATTGTGTTTGATTTAAAATAACTTAATTTTAGACTTTGTGTAAAACCACAAAATTCAGTCAAATCATGAAGGTGTTCTTATTCGTGTGGACCATACCTTGGTTTTTCTCACGATTGCCGTCTACAGGTTGTTTATTCTGCAGAAACAGTCCCTTTCCTTAGCTGCTGTTCTTCGCAGATTTTCTACAGTTCTACATCACCACGTAATATGAAGCTGTGGATTTTTAAAAATTTTACCATACTTTGTTTCCAATGAACGGGAAACTATTCTAATATTACCATAGATAATATTTCAGTGTTTCGAACCTAATCTGGAGTTCGATTCTATGGGCAGTTTATGCAAATTATTTTCTCTTACGCCTGAAATGTGAATAACTACCTGTTAAAGGCTACACTTTTATTAGAAGAGTAAAATTTACAATTAGTAAAAAAGTTGTTTCTATTTGTTTAAAAATTATAAATTGTTGACGCCAAGCTAATAATTTTTTAATATTTAGCATTAATTGCCAAATTATATGATAAAAAATTGGTAAAAGTAGCTCACCATGGTTTGATTCTATCTCGTATTCGGTATTACGTTTCATTAGTCTGGGTTTTTATCACCGAGTAATATGAAAAGAGTTTTAAAAATTCAGATAAAAACATTTCTGTTATGGTGGGAGCAAACTACCTAACTTCATGCAGATTATTATTTAAGGAGCTTCAATTTCTTACAATTCCTTCATTGTACATTTTTGAAGTGATAATGTATGGAAAGAGAAATACCTTTTCACAGAAATTAAAGTCATCAAATTGATTGGTGAATATTTCCAGTATACTTCTGTATATATTTTCTTTTCTCAATAGTTCTCTTCTTTAAAAAATAAATTTCTAAGTAACCACTTAGGTAAATTGAGTATTTTTTGTTAAAAATTGTTTACTGACACGCTTATTAAAGCAAGTAAGTAAGTTAGTATAAAGTAGTAACAAAAAGGTAATAAATGAATTGGTTAAGAAATGAATTTAGCATAATGTTAACCCTTTAACTCCCTTTTTGGCGTCTCTTAAATGCAGTTACCACAAAAAGTGCAACGTCGTACAGATCCAGACTAATCAGTCAAAAAATATATTGCATAAAAATTTGTAATATTTATTCAATTCATTCAACTAAAATATTATTATAGAAAACACGAAAATCTATTAAGGAAATGACCTAGCGACTTGTTACAAACAGTGATAAGAATAATTATCGAGATAAGATTAAAGGAAATGAGCACGCATACATTACTGTATAGCGAAACCGAGCTTTGTCATTTTATTGCAAATAGATCCATATTTTATTTAACGTTTTCAAGTGGACGTTTTATTTTGTTACAAAACGTTATGATATTGCATAAGCTTTACGTCACCGTAGGGTTTGTTTAACTATTATATAAACCTTCAATGCAACAGCAGACGATCTTCAAAACTGAAACGAATTTGTAAAATGTTTGTGAACTTTATTTATTTTTAACAATTCAATGAACTAAGTAACTCTTATTCTAGATTCATTTGGGATCTGGTTATAATCCTTTTAAACATATAACTAGTACTCATTTACAACAAATTTTTACAGTCATTACTTGTAATTTACAGTAAAACCACTACACTTAACGGTAGACTAAATTGATAACAATTTTATTCAAAACCTAAGACTTAAACTAATTTAACTAAAAGAAATATGGACACTTATTAAGGCTATTATTTACCTAACAATAAAACTAACAGACATTAATAAACATCATTGGATGAATATTCCAGCTTAAATATTCACGTGTGACTTCAAAAATACAGCCAAAAAGTAACGATTAATTTGGGTAGTTGTTTATCAGAAGTCAGTCCTAGATTGTAAATTAAACTAAAAACATCAAGAATACTTTAAAGTACGGTTTTTTAAAATTATAAAACATAATATAAAAACGATATTGTTTTAAAGTTTAATACATTTTCCTCATGAAGAATCGAACCAAACTTTAATTCATTTCAAGTTTCAGAAGATGTAATTTTAAGTATCCTAAGTACAGGCAATTCATTTTTTAGTTTTTGGTGGCAAACCTTTAAAATAGTTCGCTTACATGGATAAACTTTGAAAATTTTATAAGAAATATTAACAAAGGATAACTAATCAAAAAATACTTGTAAAATACTTGTAAATACTTGTAATCAATTGCATATTATAACTCTATACTACATAAAATTGAAGGATAACTAATCAAAAAATACTTGTAATCAATTGCATATTATAACTCTATACTACATAAAATTTAGCCACTTTTAGACTTTTAAAGGGACATGGGAGTCCTATAGCTACTTCACCATACTTAGGCCTACTTAAGGAACGTTTTCTCAGCTTGTACCAGCTTAGAACATTATGCTTTATTCTTACAACAATATTATGCTTTTATATACATTTTGAATATACAGTTTTGTAATATTTTAATTTTTAACAAAGATACAAAATTGAATTCGGCTCACCTTTCAGACCTAAGAAATTTTGAAACATTTATAGCTGTAAATAATTTTGAAAATATTTTTTTACATATTATTCGTAGAAACTATGCATCCTTATAAATGTTAACTACCCTGAAAAGTTCATGAAAATTGGTTGAGTCGTTGCTGAGAAAATGTTCCTTTTGTTCGGATATGACAAAAAACTGAAAAATTTGATTAACATTAGGTATCCCAGCTTCATAATCACTAAGATTTTATTAGCAAACTTGCTTCATACAGTGTGAAGCGACCTGTTGAGGAGTCTGTGCTTGAAATAGTTCGATTGTGACAACGGAAATAGAAATTTATCTGTCGAATTCGACGGAACCTCGAAAAAACGGGCCATCAGTCACTAAATGGAGTAGTGTCAGCTAATAGGTAGTATTGAAATAGGCAATGTCCTAGATGTGGCAATACTCATAAAATTCTGTGACTGTCTTGATAACTACTGGGGCACTGTAGGGAAGTTCTGAAAATTCAAAACCAAAATTATCACACTAGTTTAGTTCTAACCAAAGTAAAAAGTAAAAAGTTCTACTTAATGTCACAAATACTCTTAATCTTCAAACAGCAAAATTCAAAGCAACCCGAAACTTTCGAACAACACATTTTAAAATTTCAAACCTTCACATTATAAAACTTCAAATGTTAAAATTTTTAAATTTTGAAACGTAAAACTTATAAACATCAAACCTCAACCTGAAAAGTTAAATATCTTCAAATCTCATACTTCAAAATTTTAAACTTAAAAATCAATCCGAAAGTATCAAAACTCAAATTTTTAAACGTAAAAATTTGAAACCTCAAAACGCCAACGATTGAAACTAAAAAATATCAAATTTTAAAATTCAAGGTGTAAACTTAAAACTTTGAAACCCCGAACCTCTCAACGCCAAACCAAAGGTGAAACGTATCTAGGTTAAAATCTATTACATTATAATTTCAAATTAAAAATTTCGAAACTTTAACCTCAACTTGCAAACTTCATACTTGAAAACTAACTATTCTTATCCACCTAACCCCCATGACCGAACTTGCCACCCAATGGCAAAGTGTTCGCTGTTTCTGATCCACTTGTAAATTCTGATCTACCTAACCCCTTTGGCGGCCGAACTTCACCCTACGACAAAGTGCGGGCACGCAGCGCCCGCACTTTTATGGTTCTGATCCGCTTATGTATTCTGATCCACCTACCCCTGTGATGCGAGACACGGATGCGGCGAGATAAATACATAAAATTAATCACATGATTTTTAAATATTAAAATTGTAAAAATAAAAAACTTTAAAAATGTAAATAACCAAAAAAGTAGAAAAAATAAAACTTTCGGACTCCCGAATCCTCTTAAGAACAAGGCGAAGTTTATCCCGAAACCATGAAAAAATATTGTACGAATGCAAAACAGCAGTTTCTATTATAACTTTTAACTTAACTGTTAGTAAATACACAGATAGTTGACATAAATTATTACTGTAAATAAGTACAAACAAAACCAGCAGTAAAAATAATTTACACTTAACAATTCAGACGTAAATAAGCTGGCTGAGCTGATGTCAATGACATTATTGCTGTCATTTATGACTCATTTGCTTTTAAGTCCTTTTACATACTTTCTTAAAAAAAAAGTCAACATGACGTCATCGGATATTCGTGAATCATAAATACATTATATCTAAATTCGGTCAATTTACGTGCAACAATCATTTAATAGATCGATTTACTTCCATTACAAAATTGCAATCATAGTAAATTATAATAATAATGCAGAACACAAACAAACATAACAGTAACACAAATGAATAGGGTTATCTTACGTCCCTGATTAACCTAGTCAGTCCGGGATTTAGGCATGTGTCCGGGGAAGTGTCCGGAATTAAAGAATACCCAGGATTTGTGGATGTCTATGTAAAGGACCGGCGCCGACGGCCGGGAAATTTCGCTCCGTTTTGATTTTTTTAAGTTAGAGTTTGATTTTGAAAGTTTTGATTTAACGACAAACGTGTAGTTATATAATAAAATTTATAGGAAATTGAAAGATCTACAGTTTTTATTTAGAGCGTTTATCCTCTAAAGAGCCTGGTGTAGCGTGAAAGAGTGATTTTACGTATTTTTAAGCCAAAATGAAGTCGATTTTCATTTTTGCGTCTTTCACTCATGATTAAAATTAGGTTATGTTTATTGGGGTTGGTTTTTTTGTTTATTTCTAATGTTTTATTACTAATGTTAGGTTATATTGTTAATTATTTGCATTGGCAAGATAAAGTTATGTGCGTGTTTCACACCAGATTTTTTAAAGAATGTTAACAAAAAAATATGACAATACGTCTCCCAGAAGATGCTAACCAATCCTGTTAAAACAAATTGATTATACTTGTATATCACTGATTGATTGGGAAATATTATTTCAGTAGCGTCACGCCGCTAGTAAGTTGTCTTACCATCAAAATTATTGACGCCAATAAGAGATATCTCTTTACAAGATGACCATGAACTTCTTGACATGTATTTTGAAACTTTTCCTATTTAATATGCTTCGTATCACATTTCCGTAACTTCTGTTTTATACTCTTCTGGTGTGAGAAAGAGAGGATTATAGTTGGTAATCCGAATTATATTATAACGTTAAAAAATTCTATAAAATTTCCAAAAAGGAAATTTGTTATCAATATTCAATTTCCTTATAGAGGACAAACATTTCAAAATTTATTTTTACTAATCTAGAATTGACTAGAACCAAAAAAGAAAGAAAGTGGATCAACCGGTGGCATCTTGCAAGGTGCAAAACACCTGCCTGCTTAGTTCAGATCGGAGCAGCCAGTTCCCCCACCAGTTAATATAAGAAACAAACCCAACACTTACAAACAATCGTACATATACTTACAAATGTACACACAACTTACACAAATACACAATATACACTCAACTTACAGATGCCTTAGGCTCTGTTTGACCGATCAGTCACCTCCTGGAGCGACCGCTCTACAGTACGCCGTCCGCTCCATCCATGTATATCTATCGATAAATGTAACTCGATGGTCCACACCAACGCAGCCTTCGCAGCTGTATTCGTATATATATCTCAACATAAACGTATCCTGCACACACATTGTATTATAAAGGATCGTTTTTGTTTGTTTATTTCTGTCTTTATTTATACAGTCGATTCTACCTCCACGCATTCCGAACACCTTAAACAGTCAAATCGCTTCTTAAACAATATTTTCACTTGTCACCATTTAAATCTGTTGTGGGATATGAATATTACAAACGTTCATAATAGATTTTGAATATCTCATTGATAGCAACGTGAATGGTGTTAATTTCAAACTCTTCGGAGATTTCTCCCAGAAATTTTTACCTTTGATCGTGTCTTTGCTGCCCAAAACAGACAGGAGGAGTGTCAAATTATTTACACTCAATCTGTTAGTTGCAGGGCTAAAATAAATAGTTCTGTTTCTTGTCATATGATCAGCCAATTAAATGACTGAATCATTTAAGAACAGAAGAGGTAGAGGTGTAAAAGACACTAATCAGAGTTATCTCCTCTGAAAGTAATGAATTTCATTATACAGCCAGACCCTGTGGTGAATGAAGTGAAGGTGTCATTTGCAGAGTGGAAAATATGTGCTTTTAGAGGGCCCGGCATGCTGATAAGTGTACTTTTCCATTCAGTGAGGAAGGCAATGGTAAACCACCTCACTCCTCGTTTTACTTAGTAAAACCTCTACAGGTTCAAACCAGCCTTTCGGCTGATGACCTAAACAACAACAACGTGTCTTTGATAATGTTTTCTTAATTATCCCCGTTGTTTTGATGTCCACTCCAAATTATTTTAAAACATTCAGTAGTGTTTCTCGGTCGATTGAATTTATAAGCTTTCTTAAAATCGACGAACACTACCATTGTATCTCTTGAAATATAACTTTCCAGAACTCGTTTTAGATTCCATATCTGCTTTGCGCAGAAACTTTCCTGAACCCGGCTTGATATTACTGCAGTACCTACATAAATATTTGATTTATGTATATTTTAACAAACAGTCATTTTTGTAGATTCTGCATAAAGACTTCAACGCTTGATGGAGTTACCGAAGAGTTCTTTGTCCTAAAAATGAATCCCATTGAAAATTAAGGTGATGTTTATCGTTCCTCACACTTGACGAGATGTAATTATTGGATATCAACCTATTGAAGAGGTTAAGAAATTTAAGTATTAAGGAAGTTGGCATGCAGCAGATTTAATGCCAGGAGTTGACATAAAAGCTCATATTGAAGCGGTTAGGCTGACGTTTCGTAATATGAAAAATCGCTTTTTAACAATACAATTTCATTTCCTGTAAAATGTATATATTCAAAGACGCAAATTTACTCATGTATGGAATCGAAACATGGACTTTAAATATGCAGTTTATGAGTTGTTTAGATGCTCTCAAGATGTGGGTATTCAGAAGATGCTCCGGATTTCGAGGACCGGTCATGTTATCAACGTTGATATTTTGAGACATATGGACATTTGTTAACCGTGAGTTGATAAGCTCGATCAAAAGAAAAAAGATTGCCTACAATCCTGGTCATTTATACAGGGGTGTTAAGTATATGGTTTTCAGACTTGTTCTCGAGGGTAAAGGTGCAGATCTGGAGCAGGAAATACTCATGGTTGAAGAATATCGAGACTGATATTCTTCTGAGACGGAATGGGTCTTCTGTTTCTTCTTCTCCTCCTCCTTCTTCTTCTTCTCCTCTTCCTCCTCCTCCTCCTTCTTCACCTTTTTTCCTCCTCCTCCTCCTCCTTCTGCTTCTTCTTCTTCTTCTTCTGTTTAATCTTCAGTGATGGAATCGCCACTCTAAGAAGGAAAATAATAAGCAGATATTTCTCCAGAAATAAGTAGACCTTCCTGAAATGACTTTGAAAATCTCCTTAGAAACACCACAACAGTCTTGAGAATGTATAGCTTGTGAAAACACCCAATTGTTAAACAACTAAGGTTTAACATTGAAAATTGTTGAAGAGATATCAATTATATTTGCACTAAATTTTTGTCGTTTGAAATAACAAATAAAACTATCATATCAGTTGGTCAATAGCGACAATGGCGGCACTTATTTAATTTATTAGTAGTAAAACATGAAACAAATTAACTCATCCGTTTAGGAAGTACTACTTCGTATTTTATACTTTTCAATTGAAGCCCATTACAAAATTCAGAATTTTACGAAATTTTTAGGTTATTTAACGTCTTGTCAGTAGATCGGTCATTGGAGGGTAGATAGGTTATGGAAAATGGTGTTTAACATGTTAATATTTCCAGGCTTTACTTAGGGATCTTCTGTTTTAAAATCTACCGCACTAACCGTTGCGGTACTGTTAATCATAATATTTTCAAATTAACTGGTAACAAGTACAGTATAATTTTTTTTGTTCACGAATTGACCTGCTATGGATCACGTTACCAAGTTGTTCCTCTGGTCTACTGTATTTGCCAGCTTCCCTTGCGTTCGGCCCATAACGCCTTCATTCTCGCGCTTTGTTGGTGTCTCCTTTCCTCTGACCATTCGCCGCCATTTCCCCGGCGCATCCTCCTGCTCTCGATCGCCCCAGATTCCCTTATCACTGCTCTATAGTGCTCTCTGTCCTGTGTGTCCCGCGGTGTTAATCCTATCTGTTCCAGATCCAGTTTAGTTTCCTTGGCCCATGTGTAGTTCTTCTTTCCCCGGTTCACAAAGTCGAATACCTGTTTGACCAATCTATTGTTACTCATCCTGCTGAGATGCTCAAAGAATACCAGTCTGCGCTTCCTCATCCGTGAGACGATGCTCTCTGAGAATTTATACACGTCTTGGTTGTGCTGCAGTCTCCATCCCTCCGTGGTCATCCTGCCCCCCATTATCTTCCGTATTATCTTCCGTATTATCTTCCTGTCCAATCCCTCAATCTTCCTGAGGCCCCTATTGAGAAGCAGCGTTTCACTGGCGTACAGTGCTTCGGGTTGGATTACCATGTGATAGTGTCAGTACAGTATAATTATTAATACAGTAAATATTAAGTAAAATTTAAGTTCGTTAACCAGGCACATACAATTTTCGGAAAGGTAACTTAACTTCATTGCTTCACAGTCACTTAGGCTCTGAAGTAGTTTTTGTATAGTACTCGAAAATTGCTAGCAACCTGAACAACTTCATTTTCTAGTAGGCTGAACTTCTAGAAATGAGTAGATTTTTCAAATAGTTTGATATACAACATACAACAACTTCTGAGCCTACTAAAAATCTTTACCAGATAACAATTATGTACTATTAACAAACCTATCAGTGACGCAATTGAAAATAAAATAAAATCTACTATTATAGGTTATTAATTTTTTTATTACTTTTAATGTACAAATTAATTGTGATTATAGTAACTAAAGTTGTTAAAAGATAGATAATTTAAATATTTGTTCCGATAAATGTGCATTATTAATTAAACAATTTGCTTAATTTACTACAGTACCAAATTTTATTTCATTACAACTTGTACGGAAATACAAATAGGCTTAAATCTTGTTTATTTGACTAGGGTTAAAGTCCTATAAATTAATGTCGAATTGCGTAATAATCCCTAACTATTTAAATTATTAGTTAACTATAAAAATCTGTTAATTTATTTCGAAATAAAATATTTATTTAGAAAATAAAACAGCTTTTTTATACTTTACAGTAGCAAAAACTGTATAACTATTTATTTTATTTTTTTATATTTAATGCCTTACCTGTTTGTTAGCGACTACTGATAAAACTACTGGGTCAAACTCAACTAAACTGAATGTAAACCCGAGTTCTTTGGGTTTGCAATTCACCTGACTAATGTTCAATGGAAATCTTTAAAAAAGGATAACTTATGAAGTACTATTATGATTCTTTTTTTTGGCCATTTGTCCTCCAAAATTCTCCATATTTCTTGAATGTTGTATCCAGTTAAATCTCATCACTTTTTTAATTTCATCTCCCTATTGCACCTGTAGTCAATCTCGTCATTTTTATTTCTGCAAACGGTCTACGTTTATGAATAACATCACCCATCCGTGAAATTCATTACTACCCGTCCATTACCATTTTTGTTGAACTAAACCATAGGCTTAGTAAGGATTTTCTCCAGTGGGTGAGGGAAGGGGCAAAAATAGGTGACATTTTTTATTAAAAAATGTTTTTATTTGAACATATGAAAACGCTAACCGTAATTAGTAGTTGCAATACTATTCGAACCTATTTAAATATTTTTCTTCACTAGCTTACATGAATTGTGACAAAATCTTGACCAAATTTCTTTCTGAAATTTGTCTTTAACTTCCAAAACCCTCTTTTTATGGACACTCATCATACAAAAACCGTTAAGCCGATTTTCTGTCATTGTTGACTGAAACCAAGTTTTTACCTTGTGTAAGATCCTGAAGGATCTTTCGATAGTGCAGGACTGTACAAGCGAGATAAGTAGTGTCCATTTTATGAATGGATGGAACAGTTGAGTTTCTTCGAGTGCAGCTAGTTATATCTCCTTCAGTTTGGCACATTTTCTTCTTTCCATTGGTTGTAACAAAGTTCAGCTTCACAACTGACTCACTGGTACCGATTGCTGCGCTTAAATAGGGAACAGAAACAGAAGAAGGTGGCGTCTTCTCGCCACGATGATAACATGGTTTCAAGCTCCGAAAAACTATTCCTATTGATCTGTAATATTTTTTTTACTAAATGAACCAAGGGGGTAAGCGCCCCACCCTACCCCAACTTGCTACGCCTATGAACAAAATATTTCTTACATGTTCGTTTGATGATCTCACATTGTTATCCCTAACATAGATCCATGGTACGTTTTGTTTTTCTTAATATTTAAATATTTACCGTAGTACCGTATGGTACTCAACCGGGTACGGTTAATACTAGGAGAATAAACAAATCACTTATATCTTAAAGACGAAATCAGTTTGGTTAAGACCAAACACCTTAGTCTTCAAGTATTATGGGACAATACTTGAATCATGAGTTTTATGTTTAATTAATTCTTGTATTAATACAGGTAGCTAGGGACAAATACATTTATAAAATTGTCAGGGAAAATAAACATACATCTTTCGTGAAGCGGGAGGATTTTAATTTAACCCTTTTCTGTGATGTAGTTTTTAAAACGTAATGAATACCAGTCTGTATCACATTCATCTTGGGTAACATTCATCAGTTAGGACAATGGTCATCAAATAAATTTGATCAAGGTCCGTTTAAAATTTTGATGAGACTGCCATGGTCCGGCCAACGTTTTACTCAGGCCTACCTTACTGATTGTAAACATTTAGATATGTCAATCATGCTAAATCTTAATACTAATTGTTGATTCCGAAAAGGTTTGAGCAATAAAATTAACAACAGTTTCAAACTACTAAAGGCCCGAGTACAAAAGTTGTATTTCTTGTATTTTGCAGTGCGGCGCTATCATTGTTGCTTTCAGCCTGATCGCGGACGTAAATTTGTCCAGCGAGCATCAACTCTCTTCAGAGAAACTTGGGTAGGCTATATATCGTGTTCACTTCACCAGTTTCTCTCAGCATGGACACAGCCTAAATATAAAAAATGCACATAACACACATAAAATCGTCATACAAAAAAATTCTCTACAGCTCGCGATCCGCCAGTTGATAACACTGCGTTAGTTAGAACATTATTAGGTCCAAGTAAAAGAACTATGCTCCTAAGCTTCCTTATTAAAATTACAGTTATCATGTAGAAAATGTTCGATGGATTTCTCAATGGACGTCAACAAGCATCTAACAATATTGAAGTTTAATACAGGAAAACCGACTATTTCCTTAAGTTTATGAACATCAAACTTGTCCAACAATGTGGGTTCCAACAACTGATTTTTTCCAGACGTTGAAACGTAGCATAAAGTAGTAATTTTTTTATGAATGCATGTGAAAATTTTCATTATGAATTCTAACGTTATCTATGGAGGATAAAAGAAGCTCGATTTAGAAGAAGAAACTTTAAAAATGTAAATTTGGATTTGTAGTGCTGTTTCAAATTGTAATCTATTACTTCTGTCACTAAAATAAAGAAAATAATAGAGTATTAAACCTGAACGTAATCAGGTTCGACACCTTGCAAAGGCTGAGGTTTCATATTTTCGATATCCCGGGATTTATTCTTTCTTGGACTGGTCTCCAATGTAATTAAATTATGCCTTCAAATGAGTGTTAAAATTATATTCTGATCACCGAACTGAACTGGAAGACGCTAAATGGGTTACTTGACCAGACGAGTACAATACTTTAGTGCATCTGTCTTTACCATAAAAGGTTTGTTTATCAATAAATCAGATACCGTAATATTGTATTTTCTTAGAGACAAATACAGAGTGCAATAATTTAGCTCTGCATAATGAAGTGACAATAATTACAGAAACATTCAGCATCCTGATCAGATCTCAGTAACTGTTTTAAGATTACTGCAGGAAGTGATCTACGTTTACTTAGCGTTGCGTCATGGTCAGCATTGTGCAACTGCTGCGCTGCTGTGGATGGATAGTACGCCGGACGAAAGCGCATGCGCACTATTCACTCGCTTCACTTCACCTTCCAAACGACTCAATTGGAATGGTGGCTTATACGGACTGTACTTGTTCGCGTTCACAAAGAGAATATTACGTATTATTGTCTGGTGTTTAATTATTTCAATCTATGGTGGGGATTATAACTTCCGCATAATAAAATTTCTTATCAACAGATTTCTTCTACCGTTCTACAAATTATACAGTTTTGTAACAATGATTGTAAGCTTGTTCGTTTCATTTACCTTACAAAAATTAAATTCAGAAGACATTCCGAACACAAGTAGTTCACTAAAATTAACTTTGACACGATTTCTGTTTTTCAAAATATCGGAAATACAGCCTACTTATCTTTTCAAATTCAAATTCTGATTATAACGTGTAGTTGTGATGTGAACTGATAAATGACAGAGTGATTAAGCAACAGAAATTTTCTCATTCTTCTACAAATCAAGGATTATGCAGATTTGTACGTTCTGGAAACCATCATCGTCTTGGAAGACCAGCATCTTTGAACCCCTATAGGTCTAAAGTTTTCGCAGAGATTAGTAAACCAACCTTTTACTCCCCATTCTCTTCAAGTGATTGCACCAACTTATAATGTATGAAGGTCTTTTTCAGACTAAAATAAACAGTTACATTTCACTTTCCGAATATCTTCATTTCGAATATGTCTTCCTAAGAACATCACAGCCACCTTTATAATTCTTCTTCTCTTTTACTTTACAAAAAAAACTAAACTTCTCGGGTTTTAAGCCAATACAGGATAGCCGTAGTCGTATAAAACTCAATGTTTTTATTTATCAGTTATTTTTTTGGTCCCAGGAGCAGAAGATGTAAGATATAATTATAGAAAATGTGTAATTGACTTAGCAGTCGACTCGTTTGGTAGAAATTTATACTGCTATATAGACATTGTAGGGAATATAGGGGTGGAAATTTAAGGGGGTACTTTTAGAGTGTATAACACACCTATTAAATGAAAAGAAATAGTAACTTTTTGGTAAGAAGTATCCAGGAGGCCAAACTGGTAATTGTGTTTGTTTTATGTTCGACTGTTATGTACACCAATATTACATTGTATTTGACCTCGGATTATAATTAGGATTGAAATTCTGCACACACTAATCTATACAAAATGTAATTTGTGCCATTCACTTCTTGAAATACAACCAAAAACAAAATAGTATTTCAGTTTTGGTGCCTTTCCTTTAATAGAAGGGTGACAGATGAAAACGACTGATGAAAAAACTGTCAGACCTGACCGGAAACTACCGGGGACCGGCGGCATACAAGTTTGGTACAAAATTTGGATTTTTCATTCGGGAGAGCTGAAGCCCCTAAGCACTGGCTACGTGCCTGGTAAGAAGTTGTACTTTCAATCCAACATAGAAAGCAATTGCAAACTACTACACCTCAGTTAACTTGGCGAAATTTCTGGGGATTCAAACCCACATTTGGGTTTTAAGTAAATATTTTTAAAAGGTGGTATATTTCTATCTTAGATACAATAATGCTATACGGCAATATGCCTGGAGCATTCCTACAATGATTACATAATATGCAAAATAAATACAGAAATACTGCGCTAAATGTGATAAGTACAGTTTTTATTAGAAAATTTTGAATGTTAATTCAAAATCTGTATTTTACTTTATTGAATTTTTTAATATTTTTATCATTTACGTACCTCACTTTTATGTAACAGTGAAAACTTTACGTCAAAATTAATATTTTGAAAAATTGAATTAATGTAATTAGTTAAAAGGAACAATTTTATTTACTTAAACAGTAGTCAGTAAAGAATAAAGAAAAGTATCAGTCACAAAAAGAAATGACGCGACAGTAAATCCGTGCGTCAAGCATTTACACAGCAGATACTTATAAGTACAGCGTGACGTAACTGCTGACGTCAGTACTTGGACCCCTCCATTTGCTCATTCCTCTCCGAAGATTTGTTCGACCTTGTCTTACAAGGATAAACGTAGTAAATAGTGTTATGATAATCTCTAAAGAAACTATTGAAGTTATTCGTTATGCTTTCTTTGAAGTATTTAAATATTTGGACTTTTATTAAGTGCTACAAGAGCGTATAAATTTTAAGTGTTAGTTTGATTTAGGTATAAAAGTTTTTTTTAAATTAAAATGTATTACAGAATTTATGTTAAAACGTTTTATGCCAATCGTGTTATAAATTATGGAATATTTTAGAATAACAAAAATTTTTGAAACATTCAAAGATTGTAATTAAGTAAACTGGAAAATTTTCATTTAAAAATTCGAAATTACAATCAAGTTACTGATTGAGTTTTGTAGCAAATAAAAACGATACTAAAATACTGAAACCTCATTTATCCGTAGTTGATAAAACGAAACTTGGTTCGGATAAAAGAAATTTTGGTTTAACAAAATTTGTAGTTTCTTACCACAATTTTATTATATGTGTTGTTTAGGTAATCAGCCAAAAGGCTGATTTGAACCTCTTGAGACTTTACTAAGCAAAACGAGGAGTGGAGGTGGTTTACTATTACCTTCCTCACTGAGCGGATAAGTATCCTTTTTTAAAAGTCCTTGAAAAGCATCTACTTTCCACCCTCCAAGTCACACCTTCACTTCATTCACCACAGGGTCTGGCTGTATAATGAAATTCATTACTCTCAGAGGAGATAACTCTCACTAGTGTCTTTTACACCTCCACCTCTTCTGTTCTTAAATACTTCAGTCATATAATTAGCTGTCCATGTGATAAGAAACAGAACTATTTTGTAGCCCTGGAACTAGCAGATCGAGTGCAAATAATTTAACACTCCCCTTGCCTGTTAAAATTATATATAAAAACCACTATAGACGGGACTACAATTTCATTTATCGCGAATTTTTCTAACCCATTGCTAGTAAGCAACCATCCTTCAGATTGTGCCTTCTTTCTTTCTACAGTCCATGGTATGTCAGATTTTTTGGATGTCTTTGTTATCTGAATTTTTTTATTTCCACTATTTCAGTTGTCACCGGATGGCGACTATGTGGCTAACCTTATCATTTTGGTGGCCCTGAAAAGGGCCGTTTATGTGTGTGTGTGTCCGCCGAGGCGGACAGAGGTGTTTAATGGCCCTGAAAAGGGCCGGTGTAAACCTTATTAAATTGGTCCTGAGAAGGACCGTTGTGCTGGTCTCGAAGGAGACCGGCGTAGGCAGCGGGTGGCTGCGACGAAAAGCTGGGCGACACGGCGTTTCGTCGTCCAGCGGAGACGTCATCTTCTTCCCTCGCGGTAGTGCGTCGATGGCTGCTTTGTCGGGTCCGGTGGACGTAAGGCTCGGTCGAGGGACCGCTGTGGGCATTGCTCGCGTCAGCGGGCTATGACGGTCTGGCTGACGGCTTACGGTGACGGGTCGGCGAGCGGAAGCATCATCTTCTCTCTTGCGGGGTCGTCGATTAGTTCTCGCTGGAGTCTGGCAGCCGTGTGCTGTGGTGGACGTCTCGTCTACTGTCTGGTGGAAGTGAATCCCTCGGTGTCTTGATTGGAATTGAAACAACTTGGCTCAGTGCAGCGCTCTTTATATAGCTGCCGGGAGCGCTGTGGCAGAGAGCGGCTACTGGTTTGGCCTTGACAAAGGCCTTTGCGGTGTGCAGCCGAAAGCTTTGTCGCTATGCCGTCAAAGGCCGGAAGAACTATTGAAGCCGGCAACACAGTAAATGATTAATTAGAAGGGGTGGCGGTGACATAGTTTTTAATTTATTTCTATCCCGAGTTTCTTTTCGCCATTGACTTCTCTACTTGGTCTTTTAGTTTTCAACCACGCATTTTAAATTTTCTTTTGTATTCAAGAAGTTGAACACCCCTTTGGTGAGTCTTCTGTAATTAATTTTTGAAATGTAACCATGAGACTTAAGTCTTTTTTTCCTCGTTGTTGTTTGTGTCATCAGCCGAAAGGCTGGTTTGAACCTGTAGAGGATTTACCTAGTAAAAGGAGGAGTGAGGTGGTTTATCAATGCCTTCTTCACTGAGTGGAAAAGTATGCTTATCAGCATTCCAGGCCCTCCGTAAAGCATCTATTTTTTACCCTGAAAATGACACCTTCACTTCACTCACTAAAGGGTCTGGCTGTATGATGATGGAGTTGATTACTCTTAGAGGAGATAACAGTGACTAGTGTATTCTACACCTGTTCTGTTGTTAAATGCTTCAATCATACAATTAGGAGACCATTTGATAAGAAACAGAACTATTTTTTGTAGCCCTGTAACTACCAGACTAAGTGCAAATAATTTAACATTCCACCTCCCTGTTATGGACGTAACAGGATTTGCTTCTATGAAGAAGGATTCGATAAATAACCCTGAAGCAATCTAAATCATCGGCTATTGCGATAGAGCTGCATATCTGAAAATCTTAAAATATTGTCTAAAACAAGGAAAATTCAGGGTGAAACAAGAACTATTTACCCGTTTATTTAAAATTCCTCTAGCACTAGCAATAATTACGCATCTTTTCCTTATGTGGTTGAAAGAGTCGCCTGATTTATGCATACAGTTCCTTGGCTAGTTTCAAACTCCTTTCCCTGCTCATTCCTATTAGCTTCCATAACCTTTCTCAGAATTCTACTTTTGATTATTTTTAGATTCTCTAACAAGCTTTTGTTGTTCAAGTTTTGCAGCTATAGATTACCTCAGGTTTGATGATTTTATGATGTCTCATAATTTTTTACCAAAAGTTGAACTATATCTACCTTGTAATACATAGGTACACACACGCACACACACACGCACACACACACACACACGCACACACAGGTGCGCGCACACACACACACGCGCGCGCGCGCGCACACACACACACACACACACACACACACACACACACATACTTCAGTTCTTTTTTAATAAATCTAATAGCCTAAAAGAAACCAATAGCCCAATAGAAAGAAACCTATAGCCTAAAGCTACTTAAATTAATTTTTTTTAATGACCCTATAATATTACTAGTCATTGATAATTTAAAAATGTAAGGTTTCATCAATTTTTCTGCAAATCTGTTTGAATAGTTTGTAATGTGACATTAAAGGGTTTGCATTAATTTTTTTCTTTAGTGTTCTTTATTACAGTAGATTCTGTACTGTTACTAAAAGAATTAATAAATAAGAAATACTTAAATATTGATATTTATTACTCCGTGTCAAGACACCGTTAAGAACAACGCTACAAATAAAAACACTGATGTATTATATGAATTGTATTAAATAGGATAGTAGGCCTTTTTAAACGTGCTCGTACATTGACTTCGAATTGAATGGATCGGTGATGAATTGCGCAGTATTTTATTAGTAGTGTCAGAATATTATTCGATTACGCTTTTTCATTGATAAATAAAATTGGTAGTAGGCTTGTAGTACAAGTTATAATTTGTTAACACACATGTGGAGACCAAAATCATAAAAATCCAAGTTTATAAACTGTCTACTCGTTATAAAAATTTATAATTTGGATTAATAACATGTTAATTGCAGAAAATTATTCTACAGGCCGTGAGGAACTACAGTGTAATATTTTTATTGTTTATTCTAAAAGTTCGAAACACGTTTGCTGGCCAGAATTTCACTTAAGAGGAAACTGAGATGAAAATATCAATTTCTACAATAATAATCATATAACTATAATTTTCTACGCTGATAATAAAGTCATTACCCAGGATAGTGAGGATAAATTGCAACGGACCCTTTTTAGGTCTCTTGATATTTATTGTCAGTTTAATTTGAAAATTGTAAGTGAACAATGCAAATAATTAACAATAGCTATAACCTAACATTAGTAATAAAACATTAGAAATAAACAAAAAACTAACCCCAATAAACATAACCTAATTTTAATCGAGAGTGAAGTGAAAGACGGAAAATGAAAATCAACTTCAGTTTGGCTTAAAAACAGAAATGATGGACTTTAATGGGAAATATCCAGTTAGGACAAAGATAGAATTTTTGAGCAGGCCAGTCATTTTACTTATTTGGGATTTAATTCGTCATATGAAGCGGACAATGACGTACCGAAAAATGTACAAATATTTAATAGAATTTATGTACAATACGTCGGCATTTAAAAGGAAAGGCCCGAACTGACACATTGTGAAGTTCTGTGTGTCTGTCCCAACACTGACATATGGTAGTGAGGCCTGGGGTGGAAGAAGAAGCAAGAGAATTCCATCCAGTCTATAGAGATGCACTTTTTGAGAACCGTAAAGGGCTGTAGTAAGCTGGATCGCTTCAGAAATAAGGATATTCGGTGAGAATTAGGTAAAGTACCACCAGAAATGAACCGAATATCTTCAAATAATGTTTCCACGAAGGATTCCTAGGCTTTTCAAAGTTACGACAGATTGGAAGGGTATGATCCGGGGCAACCAGTGAGTAGATGGATGCCGTAACAGGTTCTGGGACCTATTACTTGAATGGTAGAAAAAATAACTATAATCTTTTGTATATTGTTGCAACTTAATGAGTTTAGCAATCCTGAAAATTTAAACTTTTTATGCAAATTATTTGAGCCTTAATCAATAAATTAATAAACAAATGGGTGGGGGAAAATGAAAGATTCACGGACAGAAGATGGAATAGTATTATTTAAAAATTGAGAACATAACTAGGAACAAGGAGACCAGACGATCACAAATGTGATGAGGAGACGACATTAAGAGAAGAGTGGAATTAATCTGGACATATCCCGCAAGAAACAGGGAAACTAGCAGAAATTTGGAGGTTTACCTTCATTATTGTACAAATGGGCTATAAAAATAATTAAAATAATTTATAAGAACATTACATAACATTTGTCAAACGATAAAGTACTAATCCTTCAACTGTATATTTATTTTTTTTAGAATACCTATAGGTTACTCATACATCAATAAACATAACTTGGTGCAAAATATACAAACAACTAAAACCAAATGAACGTTCCACTCTTCGCCATAACTCGGGACAAAATTTATTTAATAAAAAAACTATTTCCCATGGAATAAATTCCACACTACGTTCGATAGTTAGATTCTAATGAATTGTAAGGAGATCTTCTGACTGATTAAACATTTTTATGGAAGTAGATGCATTTGAAAATATCAGAAGACATGTATATTAGAAATTTAAAATTAATGCAATAAAGTAATTTTAGAAATTCATAAGTTGGTTACTTCGAACGTGGAAAACGTAATGCATCATTTTAAAAACTGTCGCCAGAGTGCCTATTTTGGTCGTAGATGTATAAATTATTTTCTTGTGGAATCTAAAAATATAATGTACTTAAAATACACAAAAATAAAAATCTATAATTATTTTAGCCAAAATAAATAAGTTTTTACCTCAGTTCGCCTTTAAAATAATACAATAACCCTACTCCCAACTTGCCATGTATTTTTCGTCCTTTTCAAGCGAATTGTTTAAATATCATCATGGGATTAGTGATCGTCATGGCACTGTAATAATAAATCACTAATGATGTGCAATGGGATCACCGGTGGTCTCAAATTTTTTCCCTTATTTAAACTTTGTTATGGTTATAAAGTAACATGATAAGAGAGTAACAAAATGTAGTGTTTATCTTTCACGGCCCCTGCGTAACAACTTTTCTTATTCATTGCGGCAACGAACGTGTTAACTAAACGTGATGGACATTTGACGTCAAATTTGTTCCAGTTAGTACTTGAGTTCCTCGTGTTTGTTAAAACGTACGTGTCGAAATTTAGAGTATTCCTTACTTCTATAAATTAATAGCACGTGCTAAATCAACAATTTAAATATTTTTTAAAGTTTTGATTAGAATGTCTTTTGATTTGTTTATCTGATTCATTTTTATTAATATTGATTTAGGTCATCAGCCGAAAGGCTAGTTTGAACATTTAGAGGCTCTACTTAATAAAACGTGGATTGAGGTGGGTTACCATTACCTTCATCACTGAGTGGAGAAATATGCTTGTGAGCACGCCAGGACCTCCGAAAAGCATCTTCTTTCCACGCTGCAAATGACACTTTCCTTCATTCACCACAGGGTCTAATTGTTATAAAATGCATTAATCTCATATGAGATAATTCTGATTAGTGTATTTTATACCTCTATCTCTTCTGTTAGTTCAGTCATATAATTTCCTGACCATGTGGTAAGAAACAGAGCTATTTTTATAGCCCTAAAACTACCAGATCGATAGATTTATTAATGTATTACTGACTTAAACATTAGATTGATCATAAGCTTATCGTATGTCTGGGTCTTCTTCGGAGAATTCGTTATTATTAACTGTGTCCGGGGAATACCCGTAATTAAATATTAAGGTTTTCCTTTAGAAAAGGAGAAACTGTAGTTCACATACTTCTAAAACTTGGTTCTCAAATTATTATAAAATTAGCTTACGTCGACTTAGGTTTTAAAATATTTTATTTTATTAATTAGAGAATCAATAAACCAACTAATATTTTGCATACTTTGAATTATGATTTTTTACGATAAATGCCAAATTATATTATTAAACAAACACATGATTTTCTACTGTTTTCTTTTTATCCGAGGTGGCGAGAAAAACTCATGTTCACTCCCTTACGATGAGGGAAGTAGTGTTGGACTCAATTGAGACGTCCTCGTCCAGCCTTAAGGAGGCCGCAACCGCCTACCAACCAAAAACCCGCCGCCTAGCCACTTGATCCAACATCAGCAAACAACCCTCCACCTCCCTCGGAACTGTTTATATAATACTACAAGGGAAATGTCGGGTTATAAAATTAATACTGTCAGCAGGGTGTGGAAGGGAACCGTAGCCTAATTCCTCTCTCGCTATCACTGACCAACACTCACTGTTTATTTTCTACTGTTTGTTTTATACATAATTACTATGATTTTCAATAATGCCAACGATACGCAGGTAATATGGTAAAACTTGACCTGCAGCTTCAAGGCTACAAATTGTTGTTCTGTTTCTTATCTCTTCCACAGAAGCGAAGAACACCAGAAGTGGGCCTGTAAGTATGAGTGACACTAAGTAGCGTATCTTCTCTGAATATTACAGATTTTATTGTACAGCCAGATTCTGTAATGGAATTTTTTTAGCTTTTATTTGTTATCGGGAACTGTACATTGTTGACAATTGCCCAATTTGATCGCTGCTTTTTGCTGTATTTTTTGTTTGATTTTGACGTGGATTAGACATGAGTTTGAACAGGGACCCCCAGTAGAGTTTGTTCATGCATGGCTGTCAACTGGTCACCATACAAAGTCGCTTGACCAACGGTTGTTACTTAATAAATAATAGCGACTTTCTACCAGCTGACTGACTGGGCTGGCCCGAAGGCCTGTAATGGAATAAAATTTAAAATTAAGATGTCGTTTGTAAGGTGGAAAACGAAATGGTCTTAAGGGGTCTTTTGTGCTGATTCGTATAACTTACCAAAAGATCTAGGGTTCAAATTACCCTTTTGGCTGTTGACTTAAACAGCAACATGACAACAACAACAGTAACAGGAACAGTATCACTGAAACAAAAACAACTGCAATAGCAGTATCATCAGCAACAGCAACAACAGTACAACAAGAACGTCTGAATAAATAGATACGGTGGTTTATCTCAACTGGTTTTTGTTGTCGTTGTTGTTTACAGCATCCAAGATAATCCAAGAAGAGAGTATAGAACATGTCGAGATAAAAACCGATAAGTTAAACATTAACATTATGTTAAATTCATTTGTTACCGTCTTATTACTACCATTTACTTTCGTCAATACGTGAGTCATCTAACAATTTTCCCAAATTATACACAAAAAATTTAGGTAAGCTTTACCTAGCCTTTACCAAGAAATTTATTTTTAAAACTAACAAAAATTATTTAGAAACGAATTTTTACGTACTGTAAAATGTTTCGTCACAAGTTTTTTTAAACAAATAAAATTACCACAACTTTTAAACATTTTACTGTAGTATTGTATCGATGTATTTCCTACTTGCCCACACATGTTGCTTGTACGTAGTTCAGCTTTCTGCGTAGAGAATCTTGTGAAAATTTCAGTATAGGCTGTTTGAATCACTACATAAATTCTTGACTAGGTTGTAAAACCAGTAATAGAATTAATTGTATTAATTAAATTTTGTATTAATTTTAAGAAAAACATAATTCCTTAAGTCACCTAGAATCCTCTTTTAAGAAGTATTAAGGATTGGACTGCATAATAATAACCTATTACAATTTTTTATTTTAAGGTGAAATGTAAATCTAAGCTTCAAAGTTTCGTTATGATATTTATAATAACGTAATCTTACCAAGTCGAAGGGCGAGTTAGTATTGCATATTGGGCGAGGAGCTGTTAGTATTGCTAGACGATGAAGGTCTCAATGATACGAAGAACACCAACAGCAAATGACAGTTTTATAATAGATTACGTCGGTTTTGTTTCTGAACATTAAAATCTGTTGTTGCAAAAATTGAGTTGCTAGGGGGTGAAAACCAGAAAAGGGTGCAAGGAAAATTAAAAATCAATGCATTATTAAAAGATCTTTCATTCTATTAAAAGGCGGTTAAATTAAGGTTCTAGATTTTAAAAAAAAATAGGTTACAAATTATAAATCAATCTCAAGAAAATTTCATAAAATTTAAACTAACATGATTTCTACGTTTCACATTGGAACAACGAGCCGGTACGACTGGAGCGAGACGCTTGCGCAATTTCTTCATAGAAGTTTCACCGTATGAACTATTTTTAAATTAGGTCAGGTCATACATTATTACTACAGTATTTCTTATCGTCTGGAGTTCCATTATTTTCCAGATTTCGAATCACGTAGAGGATAATATAGTTATTGTTTTTTTTTAATCTGAACATGGTTCTAGTTAACTGACAAATTGTTATAATTTAATATTCACTTCCAAAGGAAAATTCTCTCCTTTTTAAAATTTCGAAAACCGTTCAAAGACTAAGTTTTTCAATTTTGAAGTCCACTTTTTCATTTTTACAGAATTATAGACGTATACTCTCTGTGGGTGTATGATTGATTATTATTTGTTGTTTCGGTCATCAGCCATAAGACTGGTTTGAACCTCTAGTGGCTTTACTAAGTAAAACAAGGAGTGAGGTGGTTTACCATGCCTTCCGCAATGAGTGAAAAAGTATCCTTATCAGGATGCCAGCCCCTCCGAAAAGCACCTACTTTCCACCCGCAAATGACACCTTCACTTCATTCACCACAGCGTCTAGGTGTATAATGAAATTCATTACTCTCAGAATATATAACTCTGACTAGTGTATTTTACATCTCTACCTCTTCTGTTCTTAAATCCTTGTCATATAATTGGCTGACCATGTGATAAGAAACAGAACTATTTGTTTTGCACTGGAACTAGCAGATCGAGTGATAATATAACACTCCCCTTGCTTGAATGGGCAAAAAATTAGTATTATACTCGTAAATTATTATTATTATTATTATAGATTAAAAAATATTTACTATTTTTATTATGTATAGTCAATCATTATGGCGTAGAAATGGTAAACAATAGTTTTACGACGTACATTACCGACAATAGAATATTGTTTACAGAATTCTGTTTACGTTTACTATTTTATGAACATTAAAATAATTATATAATTTTATTCGGTAATAACCTATGTAGGCATGGTGTAACTATACTAAAATCATAATGATGTGTCGTTTGTTTGTTTGTACAAGGTAATCTCAGAAACTGCCCAAAGCTTTAAGTTTTCTGAGTAACGTAGGCTGTGTGATATTACGTAATTCATAAATTTGGAAGAAAAAATTTGTGATTGAAAAGATGAAGTCATCTTTTATTTTACTTGTATGATAAGGTTAGTTCGTCCATCTACTCAATATATCAAAATTGTATTATTTCATACCTGCTACTGTATCCAATGTGTTGTATTAAGCGATCAGGTATAAACCCACTATTACAGTCAGTTATCATGATCGGTATAGTACTGTTCATGATATATGACATCGTTCTTTTCGCTATCATTTTTTTCAAAATTTTCGTAGTTATATACGGGACAGATATCCAAAAAATTATGTCACATTCGATTTAACATAAAAAGTTAAGTAAACCTTTAAAAAATCAGAGATTGCACTATTTTTTAAGAAATAAATTTTACATAATTTTAATAATTCCCATAACAGGCAGGTGGAGTGTTATATTAATTGCACTCGATCTGTTGGTTCCAGGGCTACAAAAAATAGTTATGTTTCTTATCAAATAGTCAGCCTTATATGACTGAACTATTTAAGTACAGAAGAAGTAGAGGTGTAAAAAACACTAGTCAGAGTTATCTCCTCTGAGAGTAATGAATTTCACTATACAGCCAGACTCTGCGGTGAATGAAGTGAAGAAGGTGTCATTTGCAGGGTGGAAAGTGGATGCTTTTTGGAGGGCCTAGCATGCTGATAACCATACTCTTTCAACTCAGTGAGGAAGACAATAGTAAACCACCTCACTCCTCGTTTTTACTTAGTAAAAACCTCTAGAGGTTCAAACTAGCCTTTCAGCTGTTGACCGAAACAACAACAATTTAATTTAGCCTATTGTTTTAAACCTAGTATGGTACGTTGTAATCTGTTCAATTTAGAAAAATAAATAACCCCCATTACCCAATGAGATGAGGATGGTATGTATGTATGTATGAAGTGTAAATGATGTACAGTCTTGTACAAAATCAGAGCGACCATAAATTCGTACAAAATTAACTATATTTATTAGGATTTGAAACACAAAACTTACGTCCCCGTACATCAGCTGTCAAACAGTTGATTCGCGGCGACTACTTTACCACAAGACCAACCCGGTGGGTTACTTAGCCTATAACACAAATTTCTCCCCATCCACTGATGCTTCATAAAGATGTCACAAAATTCTTGTTTTTAAAAATAATTGGTTTTTTTGTGCAACTTGGTTTACTTTCAATGTATAAGGTTGTGTGAGAAGTTAAACTGTTAAGTTAAGTTTTCCGTAAAGCGCAGCGTGCGGGGGTTTTCTGCTTAGACTAAAATGCTAAATAACAAAATTTAAACTCGGTGAAGATGCTATAGTGAGCCATTCACTCCTCGTTTTTGTTAGCAAATCTCTTGAGTTAAGTCTTAAAAAGTATATTTATACTCTAGCCAGACATGTATGCGTTCATTCTCCTTCTCCCAGCAAGTATTATTAGGTAAAAGCCATTTCCAATCTCTAAGAATCCCTCCATCTTTTCCGTCGTCGTCCCAATCGCCTCCATACTACAATCTGATGCTCCTCAGGAAAATTTGGAAGACGGCTCATCGTCATTTGATTAATATGAGAAAATCAAGATTATCTCATACGTCTATCTGCTTTCTTTAATAAGAAAGTCAACAGAAGGTACGTTTAGGCTAGTACGTACCCCAGTACTTTTAATCTATCCCCAAACTACGTTCTTATACAACTCTAAAAATTTCATCTCTGAGCTCTGAACATTCGTAATATCTCGCCCAATTTTCGTTCATTAGTGCAGATAAATAACAGTAACAAAGATTATGTTGTACAATGCAATAGCATTATTATGCTAGTCATTTTGATCATATAGCATAAATAAATACTTCCAGAACTTTGGCCTAATTTATTTGGTTCATATACGAATTGACGTAATAAGCCTTGTCAACATAATAGAAATTGAATAAAATGATTAAGCATTGACATCATTACACCGAAAAGAATAATAGGCTAGATTAAAAATTAATGTAGATTTCATAAATAGTAAATTTGGTTCCTAAAATAGATTTAACGTGGCGGCGGAAGCAAACACAGGTAATCAAAACGCATGAATCTCAATTCATTAAATTTCAAAATATTACTTTATTTACATATCTATTGTGAAAAAATATTTTGTAACAATAAATTAAAAACTGGTGAGTGTATGTTTCCAACATTTCCAAAGGTGATGCTAAAATTTAGTCTGTACAACAAACTAGGAGGTGTGGCTATTTAATGACGAGACTGACGTAAAAAATTTTATTTTTACTTTATACATAATCACTTATCGTCACCTTCAATATACACTCCTTCTCTATCCCTATAATGCTCCATGCAAATTTTCCATTGTTGGAAACCGTGCTGCAAGTCATCTTCTGTTAGCTCCTTCAGAACACGAGCCGCTTTCTCAAATCAGACTCAAATCTTGTCCCTTTTAATGAAGATTTCACCTTAGGGAACAGGTAGAAGATAAATAATCCAATAGTCAGTCCCTTTATCGCGTTCTGAGCAGAAGTATATTCTTCCCATTTCTTATCCCAAACATGTTTAGTTTATATTAGATGTAACCCCATATTATTTAACGTGACAAAAACATTTATTTTATTAAAACGTGTAGTTTTTACGAAATTCACCAACCTAAAATTGAATTCATTTTTCTCATGCGTAGATAAAATGAGAAATTAAATTTTATTTTATTAAATTTAAAAATGTTCAGTGAAGTATTACCTAACGTCTTTACAAAAAATTTGTTTTTCGTTTTGTAGAATCATCATACGTTACGATTAAGGATTCGAACAAATAAAAATCATGAAAGGGATGCTTATGGTATTGTCGTTTAAGAAGAAGTATATACATAACAAATCCTGTTTTTATTTGAAGAGGGTGGAGGGGGAGTTGTTACGAAACGGATGTAGAAAGTATGGCATGAAAGAGAAGAAAGTACTCTTGTTGGAGAAGTAGGCTACGCAGGTGGGCAACGACCGATTATAAGTTAGAAAGTGGAAATCGCTCCCTACAGGCGCCTACCGTCAACCACCATCGTATTATCATTACTATTATTATTATTCTCTGCAAATCAACTAAATAGCCCAAGCCAATTTTCGTTCGTCTTCTCTGTTGGGGGTGAAATATCAGGCGGGGAACATGACCGCGAGAAGACGCCCTGCGGATTACACAAATACTACTATGTAGGCGACTGGAGATAAGAATAATTTTCTTTCTTTAACCATAGTACGATTCATTCATAGAATTTTTTCTATTGTATTGTTATTTTGTATTGATACTATTGTACCTTCCACATAAAATTCCGTCAATAGCACTACAGATTTATGAATGGGGTTATCCTGTCTGTAGTTCAGTACAAAAAGGTTGTACACTAAACTGGCGTAATTTAAGTCAAGATATTTTCATTATTTATTAGAAAAGATGTAAAATTTTTGGATACACTCTGTTAATAGTTTATCACCAAATCAGTTATCACCAACGTAGTAATTATAATACAAAGTAATTATAATTATATAATTATATAATTATTATTATAGTAATTATAATTTTTATCTTCTTCTTCTCCTTCTCCTTCTTCTTCTTCTTCTTCTTCTTCTTCTTCTTCTTCTTCTTCTTCTTCTTCTCCTTCCTCTTCTTCTTCTCCTTATTCTTCTTCTCCTCATTCTTCTTCTTCTTCTTCTCCCTCCTTCTCCTTCTTCTCATTCTCTGGGAGAGAGTACGGCTACCTGGAAGAGCTCTTCTGTAAACCCTTTTATTTAATCCTGTTATGTTAACATTTGTTAAGATTTATCCAGAAACCGACAAAAAGGATTTTGTATTCTTATTAATATAGGTATCGAAAATCTCTGTCTTTCTCGAAATCTCCACAGCTCACCTATTTAAAAGCAGCCGGTTTAGTGAGAGTCTAGTCTTTGATCTGCCATTCACGATTTTTGATCTGTACGTGAGTTAGACGCGTACGAGTACGTTTGCGAAGAGATCCAGCGTATATTGTAGACATGCATAATCGATGTTAACTTTGTAAGTAGGACTTAGTTTAAGTAAGTGAAAAATAATCTTGTAATTGAGTAAGTTTACGTTATCAATTTATTGTAATTAGTTAGTTATAAATTATAAGTAATTTACTTGTACGAGATTTAAGACACTTAAATTGTAGCCTAATTGTAATTTTTAGTTTGTAATAAAGACTTTTAATTATCAAACTAACCCACCGGGTTGGTCTAGAGGTAAAGTCGTCGCCAGAATCAGCTGTTTAACAGCTGATTTTCGGAGACGAAGATTCCTGGTTCAATTCCTAGTAAAGGTAGTTACTTTTATACGGTTTTGAATACTAGACAGTGGTTACCGGTGTACTTTGATGGTTGGCGTTTAATTAACCATACTCTCTCAGGAATGGTCGGCCTGGGTCTGTACAAGGCTACACCTCATTTACACGTCATACACATCATCCTCATCTCATTGGGTCATGGGGTTGCTTATTGTTCTAAATTGAACAGATTGCAACGTACACAAATTAGGAATAAAACAAAATTATTAAACTATAGTGTCTTAATTATTTAATTTACCCAGATCCCGAAACGGACCTTAGAGATAAGGGTCACAATACATTTTAGTTAAAATATAAAAAACATAACTTCATTTCATAAACAGAATTTTATGAATTTTAATAATAAATTGATTCATTGGAAATAACAGTGAAGTAACGTTGTATAACTACAGATTACACGTAAAATTAATTTTTAAAAATAGAATTACTATTTTAAATTTTGTTATCAGTTGACGTAATTAAACTGTTTTTCCTTTTCGTAATTGTCATTTTATTGTGTAAAAGTTCAGATAATCTTTTAGCAAATCATTTGAGAAATATGAAACCATTAAAAAGCAATTTTACTTGCGTACTTCAATTAATTGGTTGCATAATAGCTTTTATGAAAACCCCTTTAATATTTTAATAAAACGGTTATTCTATTTATGGACTAATTTTGGAAAGCCGAATACATTGTAATTTGTCTACAGTATATTTTCTACTCTGCTATGCCTCTATATTTCTGTTTCTTTCAAATATAGCCTACATCTGAAATTACAATTCCCTTTATAATGGTGTGTAATTGTATTGGTTTACTTTCCAAAATTGCAATAATTTATTTTTCTGTATACTTAATTAATTATTTTGTATTATTTAGGTATACTTTAAGACAAAATCAGCTACAATTTTAGAAATGAATATATGATTTATTAGATAAATTAGTTTTCACGAAACTTTAATGGGTTGTTTATACATAAATACCTCTTGTTGTTTAGGTCATCAGCCGAAAGGCTGGTTTGTACCTCTAGAGGCGTCACTAAGTACAATGAGAAGTGTGGTAGCTTACCATTGCTTTCCTCAGTGAGTAATAAAGTATGCTTATAAGAATAGAGGCTGGAGGCGTTTGAGATGTGGCTATACCGCCGCATGCTCCGTATATCGTGGACCGACAGAGTACGAAACACGGACGTACTGACTCGGATGGGCAAGGAGATGGAACTGCTATACGACATCAAGCGACGAAAACTGCAGTACTTCGGCCATGTTCTTCGAAACGGGAAATACAGACTTCTTCAGCTGATAATGGAAGGAAAGATAGCAGGAAAGCGCCGGCCGGGCAGAAGGAAAGCGTCCTGGCTGAAGAATTTGAGAGATTGGTTTGGTCTCAACTCCACGTCACTGTTCCGAGCAGCTGTTTCGAAAGTTAGAATAGCAATGATGATCGCCAACCTCCGACGCGGAGACGGCACTTGAAGAAGAAGAAGATAAGAATACCAGGCCCTCTGAAAACCATCTACTTTCCAGTCTGCAAATGACACTGTCACTTCATTCACCACAGTTTAGCTGTATAATGAAATTCATTACTCTCAAAGAAGATATCTCTGACTAGTGTCTGTTACACCTCTACCTATTCTGTACTTAAAAGTTTCAGTCATTTTGGCTGACCATGTGATAAGAAACAAATCTATTTTTCGTACCCCTAGAACTAGCAGATTGAGTGAAAATAATTAAACACTCCACCTGCATGTTATGGGCATAAAATACCTCTTATTGTTATGATATATATAATTATTTTTTATCTGTTTTGTTTTTTGTTAAAGGAAGTGTCAACTTTTTAATAGAGAATTAATAAATTTACTTGCACGTATTATGAACACTGAAAACTATAAGGAATAATTTGTAAACAATTAGTTATAGTATTTGTTAAAATATTTGGCTGTTCTGATCTCGGTTTTTCCATAATTTTTCTTCAAGCGAATGTCTGGTTAGTCTCCTATGAGTGCTCTATCCTGTATTAGGTCAATAACCTTCAGACATCCAACTCCAATTTCTTTTTGGCTTGCCATTACCTGCATTATATAATGTATATTATTTTACGTTACAATAAAGTTTATTTATTTAGTTAAAAATTTCACTAATAATTTATTTTGTTTTAGGATCACAGCATGTTTTAGCGGGTAGTTATTCTATAATAAGTTAAATTACCTCTCTAATCTAAACTAAATATAAATGAATAACAACAAAGATATGACTAACATTCGGAAACTTAAAATTAGGTCATTTCATTGTCATCAAACGATATGAAGAGTTCTATAATCGATAAGGTTAGGAAGATTGACTGCATTTGAAATAATTCTGGAGCCTATTCTGCCTATAGTAATAATAATAATAATAATACAATACACTTTACAAAAGGTTTGTTATAAAAGATATTATAAACTGGATAATGGTTTCATACTGGACAATCCATAGATGAACTTAGGTTCATTGAGTAATGATATTTAATGACGTATTTTGTAAACTAAATAGTCGCAGTTAGTGTTATTTCGTGGTAGAAATCAGACTATACGAATGATAATATGAAAATTGTGATACCTTAAAATTATAGGCTTAATCACATAATGAGCAACGTTGGTAAAGAATCGCGCAGTCGCTGTTTTATTGTATAAATTTGTGATGATGTACGTACTTTGTACATTGAACGCCATCTATGAGGACCTAAAATACTGATAAAATATATGTAAGATTTTTTCAATTCAATTTGAGGGCGCTCGGTTCGCTCTGCGATCTGTATCAATAATCGGGTTATGTCAATTGTAGATGAATAGTTGATAACCTACCGTTGCTTAATGCGGATCATCTTTATTATTGACAGAAATTATATACTGTATTTACAACCCAGACTTTCGTTGTCTTTCCCATACAAACATTTAAGTAATTTACCGACCAATTTAATTGATCCGGCTACTTAATTTCAGTTTATATAATTTTGAAAAAAGTTCTCCAACATCATAATTTAAATCCTAAGTGAGTGAATATTTTATATATCATTCATCTCTCACCAAAATTTGGACAACCTTGTTATGGTAAACTTGGAGTTAGTATAAATTATGACTTAATTATTCCAAACAAAAAAAAACCTATAAATTTGATTGGGCTATAGGTTGTAAACTTAGAAATTAACGAGTACATCATGGTTATTCTTTGGGTGGTATGCTTTAATTATCGCGTTGTTCATGACTATTTATCACGAATGTTCAATCACTTTTCCACTGTTGTCCAATTTGATTAAGAAATGTCCAAACAATGATTAAAACCTATAAGTTAATAAAAATGTTTACTTAATATTCTTTTAAGACTATCCATTTGGTTAAAATAAAGTCATTTAATTCTATTTGTTTCGTTAGAGTTAGGTTAGAAAGGTTAGTTTTTCTATCTACACATTGTATTGTTCAGACAGGTATAAAAGTCAGGTATCAGGTACGGTACAGTACCATCCTGAAATATGTATCCAATCCCTTATTCTTACCTATTTTGAAAATTTTAAAAATTACTTAACATATAAATATCCAAAAAATATTATAGTAACATCCGTTTTCTGCATAGAAAGTTGTGTAAATCTTCCAAAAATCAAAGAGTTTGTGCCATTTACAATAAAAGATATCGTGCTTAACATAAAAAAGAAGAAATATCTTACTGTTCTGGCACTAGAAATGCATTATTCAAGTCCCTATAAAACAAAATTTACCATTTTACAACATGTGTATTTTTCCCTGTAAAAGATAATGTCAAATAATGCCTGTAAAAGCATGCAATCTGGATTAAAAGGAGCAAGATTTGAGTCTGTGGAAGCTGTAAAAGAGAAAGCGACACGTGTCCTGAAGGAGCTGACAGAAGATAACTTCCAGCACTGTTTCCAACAATGAAAAATTCGCATGGAGCGTTGTAGGGATAGAGAAGGAGTGTATATTGAAGGTGACAATAAGTGATTATGTATAAAATTAATATAAATTTTTTCACAACGTCAGTCTCGTTATATAATAGCCACACCTCGTATAGGTCTTTGGTAAGTATACTTACCAAAAAATAAGGTCGATTTTTTGAAAGAATAAGCTATGCAGTTGAACCCTATTGACATTTTATGGTTTTATAGATGTTCTCTGGTAAGTAGGCTATCCACATTTTGAAATTAGTGCGCAGCGACCATTTGCTTCATGAGTTACACGAATGTGGTAAGGATTCATACCAGTATACGCAACCTTGTTGCAAATTTGAGTATTTTACGGGAAACCAAGCATTCATGCTAATCTAAAGTTGAGATCAATTATTCTACACATTTTTTTGTTACATAGGACTACAAGTTGTTTTAATAAACATTTTTACCACTAAACATTTTGTGATTCCCATTTCAATTGAGTTCCTTGGTAAGTATACTTACCTACCAGGGCGTAACATAAAAAAGAAGAAATATCTTACTGTTCTGGCACTAGAAATACGAAGTATAGCTATTAAATAACGAGACTGACGTAAAAAATTGTATTTTTATTTTATACAATTATTGTTGCCCATAACAGACAGGTGGAGTGTCAAATTATTTACACTCAATCAGTTAGTTGAAGGGCTAAAATAAATAGTTCTGTTTCTTATCGCATGGTCAGCCAATTAAATGACTGAATCATTTAAGAACAGAAGAGGTAGAGGTGTAAAAGACACTAATCAGAGTTATCTCCTCTGAAAGTAATGAATTTCATTATACAGCCAGACCCTGTGGTGAATGAAGTGAAAGTGTCATTTGCAGAGTGGAAAATATGTGCTTTTCAGAGGGCCCGGCATGCTGATAAGCGTACTTTTCCACTCAGTGAGGAAGGCAATGGTAAACCACCTCACTCCTCGTTTTACTTAGTAAAACCTCTACAGGTTCAAACCAGCCTTTTGGCTGTTGACCTAAACAACAACAATTATTGTCTTATACAATTTATTATACAATTTTATTTTATACAATTGTATTTTTATTTTATCACTTATTGTCACCTTCAATATACACTCTATACCTACAACGCTCCATGCGAATTTTCCATTATGGGAAACAGTGCTGGAAGTCATCTTCTGTCAGCTCCTTCAGGACGCGTGCCGCTTTATCTTTTACGGGAAAAAATATACATGTTGTGAAATGGTAAATTTTGTTTTATAGGGACTTGAATATTGCATTTCTAGTGCCAGAACAGTAAGATATTCCTTCTTTTTTATTTAAGCACGAACTCTTTTATTGTAAATGGCACAAACTCTTTGAGTTTTGGAAGATTTACACAACTTTCTATGCAGAAAACGGATGTTACTAGTATTACTACTGCTTGTATATGTGTACGTATATTTTTCCCCGTAGTACTGCCCTA
The DNA here is from genome assembly GCA_035578175.1 of Catonia carolina. Lineage (NCBI taxonomy): Eukaryota > Metazoa > Arthropoda > Insecta > Hemiptera > Achilidae > Catonia > Catonia carolina. Next base: position 126,817,798 of record JAQMRL010000002.1, read on the forward strand.
AAATGGATTAAGCTTATGTGAGACGTTAAAAACTTAAAGTTTAGTTTACTGAGAAGCTCCTCGAAGGGGGTTACTATTACTGTCTATCTACCAGTTAATTATTTCTAATGAATATATTTTTAAAATACAGAAAGGCAGGTAATCAATTTAAAAATAGTTCATCAGAACAATTATTAACTAATAATGATCGAGAGCATTGAAGTGCAATTACCAGAAGTCGAATATGAATACCTCAGCTACGTGTCAGACGTCAATCAAAATGCCTTTCTTACAAACTATAACTCTGGAAATGCCCAAGGCAGAATAGACGTCATTGTTACTATAAATTATGATTCACTCACGAATGCTTACACACATGACTTGTACATTCATCACCCATCCATCCGGAAACCAATACAAATGAGCCTGTATCATTTATTAACGAGTAAAATTAAAATAAAATATAAACCAAAAATGTTTTTGTAGTTTTATTTTAATTTAATCAATCTATATTTTTAAATCATTTCAATTAATTTAGTTTTTTGTTAATTATACTTTTATGATTAACAGGTAAGGAATTTATTATACTACATTTAACCTACAGGCTACTAAATGCCTTAAGTATTCAGATTATTAATTTAAGAACGATAAAATCTCAATACAAAACATTACAATATTAAAACGAATAACTTAAAATTTACTATAAAACATACAGGCTACTTACAGATATTTATCAATTTCCTTCCTACGTAGAGTAAAATATATGTTTTTTTAACAAATCTTAAGATATTGAGAGCGAAACCCCAGTACGACATTTGATTGTAAGAGAAATCATGTATAAATATAATTAAAGGATAAAAAGATAAAAGAGCCTCGTTTATTGAGTGTTTATATCAACCATGCAATGAGTTGTTGTAAAGGCATCAGCCGAAAAGCTAGTTTAATAATTTTTTTTTTTAATTTTTTGGTTTAACGTCCGCCTGTTCTGCAATTACTGCTAATACAGACGATGAAGGATGAAATTATATTTTGTAACGTATGAAAATATGCCGTGCCTGAATGGATTTGAACCCAAGACCGCTAGTTTAAACCCAAGGCTAGTTTAAACCTGTAGAGGTTTTACTAAGTAAAACGAGGAGTGAGGTAGTTTACAATTGCCTTTCTCACTGAGTGGAAAAAAACGCTTATCAGCATGCCGGGCCCTCTGAAAAGCACATATTTTCCACTCTGCAAATGACACCTTCACTTCATGCACCACAGAGTCTAGCTGTGTAGTGAAATTCATTACTTTCAGAAAAGATAACTCTGATTAGTGTCTTTTACACCTCTACCTCTTCTGTTCTTAAATGATTCAGTCATTTAATTGGGTGACCATGTGATAAGAACTATTTTTCGTAGCCCTGGAATTAGCAGATCGAATAAAAGTAATTTAACACCCCACCTGCCTGTTACGGGCAAAAGTACTCAATGTCAGAATAAAAAAAATTATTGATAATTTATGTTTTCAAAATCATAACAAATTTTTCGTAATTATTTTCTTGTCCTATTTTGTAGAGTAACGTATTGTAGTACTTTATAGCACTGACATGTGCACCGGTCTGGTATTGAAATTTGTTGTGTTTGTCTGTAAGGAGTAAACATTAATTGCGCGTATTGTATTGATGATTCGTTACGAATAGATTCAAATTTTTCTTTACAAATTTAATATTTCTATCATCAATACCGAGGGTATTGGTAAAATTTTGAAATCTTTAAAATATTAACTTAAAATGTTACCTTAACCTCTTGAGGACATTGACACATAATATGGCAATTAATACCATACACAGCTTGATATCTTTCAATTACTTTGACGCCCAATAGCCTCATATTTTGCCAGAAACCTTTTTTGGTTGCACTGTTCCCTTGTTGCATTGTCAGCTGTTATTCATATGTACTACCCACAACAGGCAGATGGACTGTTAAATTGTTTGCACTCGATATGCTAGTCCCAGGGCTAGAAAAAATAGTTCTGTTTCTTATCACACAGTCAGCCAATTATATGACTGAACTATTTAAGAACAGAAGAAGTAGAGGTGTAAAAGATACTAGTCAGAGTTATTTCTTCTGAGAGTAATGAATTTCACTATACAGCCAGACCCTGTTGTGAATGAAGTGAATGTGTCATTTGCAGGGTGGAAAGTGGGTGCTTTTCGGAGGGCCTGGCATGCTAATAAGCATACTCTTGTTACTCAGTGAGGAAGGCAATAGTAAACCACCTCACTCCTCGTTTTTACTTAGAAACCTCTAGAGTTTCAAACCAGCCTTTGCGCTGTTAACCTAAACTAGGCAACTAAATATTGTGTCCACACACGTATAATGAATGAGCCGATTTTAATACAACTAAAAAAGTAATTTGTGTATTTGTATTAAACTATGTACCTAATGAATTGAAAAATGTTAAATGTAATGAATTATCTCCTCTGAGAGTAATAAATTTCATTATACAGCCAGACCCTATGGTGAATGAAGTGAAGGTATTATTTAGAGGGTGGTAAGTAATGCTTTTCAGAGGGCCTAGCAAGCTGATAAACATCCTTTTCAATTCAGTGAGGAAGGCAACTATAAACCAACTCTCTCTTCGTTTTACTTAGTGAAGCCTCTAGAGGTTCAAACCAACTTTTCAGCTGATGACCTTAACAACAACATTTATAATTGGTGGCCTTAACAACATTTGGCCGGCCCGTGGTGTAGTGGTCAGCGCAACTGGCTACTATGCCGGGGTCCCGGGTTCGATTCCCGGTCAGGTCTGGTACTTTTTTCATCTGTAAATTACCACATATCATTACCTACGCACAAGCCCAAGGCATACGCCTTGGGCTTGTGCGTAGGTAATGATACGCCTTGGGCTTGGGCTTGTGCTTGGGCTTGGGCTTGTGCGTAGGCATCATCACTCAATAAAAAAAAAAAAAAATTGCGTGTTTTTCATAGCGAGGTTATGGTTTATTTTCAAAATTAACTTGTCTCTCAAGAGCTTAATTCTATATTTTTACAATGTTTACGCGTTTTTGATAGTATTTGCTCTATTTATTTGAGAATATTTACAAAATATTGTTTAGTATTTTAGGCTGCAATAAAAATAATTGTATTAAAATATAAACAGAAAGTTTTATTCATATAGAAATTAGAAATTTTAAATGAAAGTGAAAAAAGTGAAAGTACAGAACAGTGTACTAGAACATCTCCATCTAGAACATAGGACCAGCACTACGTGGGAATAGGCTACACTACGTATAGTATTATATATTTTATATCGGATTAGAACAATAAAAAGTACTGCTGCAGTTTTATCACCGAACTTTTTTATTATTGAGTTGTATCGAATAACTATCCGAACACGCTAATTTTGCGTCACACTCCTACGAGGTGTGGCCATTAAATAACGAGACTGACGTAAAAAATTTAATTTTAATTTTATACATAATCACTTATTGTCACCTTCAGTGTACTCCTTCTATATTTCTACCTTGAGGTACTTTGTAAACTATGTCAAAGAGTAAGGAAAAAACGCCCCGAAATGTGAAAGGACAAATCATGGGTTCTCCACCGAGATAATGCGCCAGCTCATTTCGCATTATCTGTCAAGAGGTTCCTAGCCAAGTACAGCATCTCAGTGTTAGAACATCCACCTTATTCATCAGATCTTGCATCATGTGACTTCTACCTGTTCCCTAAGGTGAAATCTGGATTAAAAGGAGCAAGATTTGAGTCTGTGGAAGCTGTAAAAGAGAAAGCGGCACGTGTCCTGAAGGAGCTGACAGAAGATGACTTCCAGCACTGTTTCCAACAATGGAAAATTCGCATGGAGCGTTGTAGGGATAGAGAAGGAGTGGATATTGAAGGTAACAATAAGTGATTATGTACAAAATAAAAATAAAATTTTTTACAACGTCAGTCTCGTTGATTAATAGCCACACCTCGTATTTTCCAAGTTTCCCCCTAAGGTCTATCCCACAACGCTTGTACTAGCTGCTAGTTGAGTAGCCCGTAATGGGAACGAACAGCAGCTGGTTTAGTTAAAGCGCTGGTATTCACTAGCGTGCTAGTGACTTTGAACATGTTTAATTTTACTAGCGCTATTAGAGTAGAAAACGGCACTTGATTGACTACCGCTAGTAAACTAGCTCGGTGTGAACGTTTGGAAATGTTGCTAGTTGGTAGTAAGGTGTACAAAGTACAGCAATACACAACACAACTCACGTGTCTTCAGAGCTCTGGCATTAACTAACTAGCTTCATGGGAACCGTCACCTACACGCTAGTAGGTCCTGCTAGTAGTAGCAGCTAGTAAACTAACATCTTGGGAAAAGGCCATTCGATTGAAAACAAAATTAAAAAACTTAAGATTCTGAATGCTATGGTGTGTTGTAAAAACAGTGAATACATTTCAAACTACGTAGATTCAATTACGTATTATTGACTTGTAAATATTGTTAATGAATGAAAAATACACTCACCACGCTTAAAACGATGATTACGCTTTCTTACGAGTGATTACTGAACTACAAACGTTTTACAATTATCACAAAGTATTACACCTTGTTCTAATATAATGTATTAAGACAATAGAATTTGCCGTTAAGTTTTTGCCATTATTTGATTAAATAGTTCTCGTTTATAGATATAATCTAAAATATTTCAGTTATTTAATAGTGAAATACTCAGATTTTTTATTATTACTACTATGCTACTAAATTGTAATATTTTTATTACGTTTACATAAATTTTAAACTTATAATCTACATATTATAGACCTGTATAAAATTGAAACCAATCATTTATCTTTAAATCTGCAGGACAACAAAGGCTAGAAACGTGAAATTTGATTAGTAAGTTCTATTTGGGTAGAAGGTGCTTGCTGAGAGACGATTTAGAAAAAAATGTTCTCGAGGAAGAAATGGAAAATTTGTAAAAAAAATTGGTTCTTTCAAATTATAGCTTTAAGTTGTATTTTACGACTGAATATGCACATGACAAAAAATTAGGGCAGGCATCGCCTGCATGGTGTATTGGTTAGAGTTCTAGACTAAAAAGCGGAAGATCCCGGGTTCGACTCCCAGCTAGGATATAAAAATAATAATTTTATTCAAACCGAACTTTCCATAACCCAACGTAGTCGCTAATAACCAAACTGTTGATGCTATAAACAAAAATATTAATGAAATTAAAATTTTTCGTAGTTATTCTCCCATCTAACGTTAGTTCAATTTGTTATTAATAATTTTCTCCAAAAACTATGTAATAACCGAACCAAGCGAAGTATTTAATCGTTAGCAACACTGGTTTGTTTTGACGAGTGGGTGATAGAGAGAGATAGAAATTCAACAGCAGTGACTCGACACCTTCCTTACCTTGCCTATTCATACCGTTGACGTGTTAAGACATAAGGTTAGTACGCCGTATAAATTATACTCAGCATACTAACATACCTAGCACGGTTCCCATAGTTTTGTTGCACTATGTAGCCTACACACAGTTAGTTCCTAATTCTATTGGTTAAATACTTCGTTTGGTTTAATAATAAAAAAGATTTTCCAAAAGTACTGCCTTTAGTGTAGCCAATAAATGTATAAAACCAAAAAGTTAAGAAAAAAATGGTACGATTTTTCTTTAATTCGTTACATAGTTTAATAAAAATACACAAATTACTTTTTTAATTGAATTAAAATCGGCTCATTCATTATACGTTTGTGGACGCAATATTTAGTTGCCTAGTGAATATTGTTGTTGAGGTCAACAATCGAAAGGCTGGTTTGAACCTCTAGAGGTTTTACTAAGTAAAAACGAGGAGTGAGGTGGTTTACTATGCCTTCCTCTCTGAGTTAAACGAGTATGCTTATCAGCATGCAGGTTTTCCGAAAAGCACTCACTTTCCACCCTGCAAATGACACCTTCACTTCATTCACAACAGGGTCTGGCTGTATAGTGAAATTCATTACTCTCAGAGAAGATATCTCTGATTAGTGTCTTTTTCACCTACCTCTTCTGTTCTTAAATAGTTCAGTCATATAGTTGGTTGACTATGTGATAAGAAACAGAACTATTTTTTGTAGCCCTGGGACCAATATAAATTAATTGGGACATTTTGGAGTAGGATATCCGATTCTAAATATTAAGAACGTGACGAATCTTTTGAAAATAAGCAGGACGTGACGAATAAACTAAATAAGTTCAAGAATATTTGTAGGAATATACATAAAAAGTTGATGCACAGGACTAGGATGAAAAACGTTTAAAGTTTTATAAAATAATGGTGATACCTGTAGTAAGTACCATATGGAAGTGAAGTGTGAGCACTTTCGAAGTGGGAACGAAATGGGTTGCAGGGGGCGGAAATGAGGTTATTTCTGAGAGCGGTGAAAAGCTGTATCTGACAGGATATGCTAAAAAAATATCGATATACCTGATAAGATTGGAATTATTTACCTAGATGAGAGTATGAAAATTCATAAGAAGTGCAGCCATTTGGAATGGCCCACGAGTACAAAACCCCCGGTAAGAGGAGCGTTGGACGCCCGAGAAGGAGATGGTTTCCGGAAGAGGCCTAAATCCATGTTGCCTAATCCATAAAGTGAAGAAGAAGAAGAAAAACCGGTGGTTCTAAATATTAGAATACTGTTTTGTACGATACGTAAATAAAATGAAATATTTGTGTATCCTAAGCGAAGAGAGTAGGGGTTGCTAGTAAAATTATACAATTACAAGTAGGACTACTATCGGTTTCATAATCATAGACACCCGAGTTTGAACCCTTGCATCTCCAAAACTATGAGTCGGATTTCAACATACTTTACATCAAAATTTAGCTCATTTTATTATGCGCTGACCCACAATAGTCCTATAATACTTTTAATGTCTAAAAATTGCCATATCGAGGTTGGAAGACAATAAGACCCGTTTTTTTTTTTGCTACCGCAACAAATTTCATGCGTTTAGAGGCGTGTAACTCGATAATTATTTGACCGAAAAGTTTAAAATTTTAACACAACATAGTCAATTGTATTCTTACAGCTTGTACGAAATTTCGAATTTGTACGTTATTTAAATTTTGTTTTATTAACAATATTCTGAACCCTTGTTATCTCGGTAACCTGGCCTGAATCTGACTGTCTACCTGGATTGACAATGCAGTCTGTCAATTCAAATAGTCAGCCCTACAGAATGTCACGTACACAAAATGTCAACATAGATAGTAATGCCCACCCCCGCATTACCCAGTCTATTTTTCAAAATTTTAATTCTGCCACAACATTGGCCAATGAATATTTCATGTTATTAACATATCTGTACAAAGTTTTTTACGCTGAATAAAACGATAGTTTGCCCGTGCCGAACGATCGAGCGGTTACCGAGATAGCAAGAGTTCAGAATATTGTTAATAAAACAAAATTTAAATAACGTACAAAATCGAAATTTCGTACACGCTGTAAGAATATAATTGACTATGGTGTGTTAAAATTTCAAACTTTTCGGTCAAATAATTATCGAGTTACACGCCTCTAAACGCATGAAATTTTTTGCGGTAGCAAAAAAACCGGGGTCTTATTGTCTTCCAACCTCGATATGGCAATTTTTAGACAACATTAAAAATATAGGACTATTATAGGTCAACGCAGAATAAAATGAGCTAAATTTTGATGTAAAGTATGTTGAAATCCGACTCATAGTTTTGGAGATCCAAGGGTTCAAACTCGGGTGTCTATGATTATGAAACCGATAGTAGGTTACATACATTGCTAACTTTTTGGTTATTTTCATACAAGTACCTAATTGTTTATTTAGATAAATAAAAGGTGGAAAATGCTTTACTTAGTATTTTTTGATATAAATTATTCAATATATTTTTCTTATTTTATGATCAGGTATACTTGAACCTCTCAATAATTACCATGTAGTACGATTCTAGGAATAAAATAATAAAGTTTTCATTGATTTTAGTTTGGTAATCGACTATATACCTATGATAAACTTCCAAGTAAAACTAACAATATTGTAGACCATACAATATGTATGGACAATGAAAAGTGACTACTGTCCAACGGATGTTATGAAACAATCAATACGACCAGTAGAGCTGTGATCGTTCCAATTACTAAATCGCTAACTATACGAGGTTCTGTAGTAAATTATATATCAATACTGACTCAGTACTTACAGTAACTTATGATTACATGACTAAAGATCATAAATATTTAAACAATTCGTGTATACAATATCCAAATTTGATTTATTTTTAAGACACAAACTATTGATTCAATCAAGTAACAAATAACTGTACTAATAATTTATATCCATAACTAGCAGACTAAATTGTTTTCTGTAAATTTTTCATAACGTATGACTGGTAAATGAAATTTGCACTACTTTAGAATACAAATCACTGTTTACAAGAAAAATTGTGTTAACCTTTAGTTTATAAAAATGAATTCTTCCTGTCTGTGTGGGACTGATATTTTTATCAGTTTTCATCGATTTTCCGCATAACTTGTCCCCATAAAAAAAGTGTTGTTTCAGTAAAATAAAATTTAATCGTTTCCAAGATTATTGATGTAACTAGTTTTAAGATCATTTTTCATTCTGAAACATTTAAGAACAGAAGAGATAGAGGTGTAAGAGATACTAGTCAGAGTTATATCCCCTCTAAAAGTAATGAATTCCATTATACAGCTAGATCTGTGGTAAATGAATTGAAGGTGTCAATTGCAGGGTCTTTCGATGAGTTAGGTTCTTCCACTAACTAAGGTGATAAAAATATCAAAAAAATGATAGAAATTTAAAAATTAGCCATAACAGGCAGGTGGAGTGTTAAATTATTTGCACTCGATCTGCTAGTTCCAGGGCTACAAAAAATAGTTCTCTTTCTTATCAGTCAGCAAATTATATGACTAAAGCATTAAAGAACAGAAGAGATAGAAATGTAAAAGTCACTAGTCACAGTTATCTCCTCTCATAGGAGAATTTCATTATGTAGCTAGACACTGCGGTGAAAAAATTGAAGATGTCATTTGCAGGATGGAAAGTAGATGCTTTTCAGAGGGTCTGGCACGTTGATAAGCATACTTGTCCACTCATTGAGGAAGGCAATGGTAAACTACCTCACTCCTAGTTTTAGTTAGTAAAAACTCCAGACGGTTAAACCAGCCTTTCAACCGATGGCTCGAACAACACAATTTAAAAAATTAAAATACAAAAAATTCCTAACAATTTTTTTACCACATTATAAAATTATTTGTGGGACTCCGTTTTATCACATTTAAATATGGATTGTTTCGTTGTTTATTTAGTTGTTAAAGTATTAATTTAAAAAATAAAATTATTGCTGCTGTTTTGATCATACTGCCCGGAATATTACCTGCTGAATAGAATTTTATACTTTTTTTGTCATTAATTATATTTCTGTCACTTTATTATTTGATGTACTCCTCCTCCAAGGTTAGCTCGTCCGCCGAGGAGTACATCAAATATTCAAGGGGTAGTAATATTTATAAATTTAAATAAATCGACATGTTTCCAGACTTTCCAATAAAGACTTACACTTTCAATTACGTCAGTAGCAATTCTAGTAGCGCCCTTCCTTCGACCACGTTAAACTATAGAAAAATAAATGTATAGTTACAACATTATTTTACTATCATATAATTGTAATTGTATAGAAAACAGAATTTTTGTATTCTAAGTAGACCTCGTATGCTACTCATGAGTCCCTAAAAGATTTTTGGATTCCCCAGTAGTTTTAACTTACAAACATTTGCCCCACCCTCCCCAAACATATTCTGTATCCGCTTCTAATTGTTGCTTCATTTTTTGAAGTGAAATTTCGAGAATTGGTAAAGGGGTTTTTTGCAACGGTACATCATAATTTGAATTGTTTCAGATACTGGAACATAATTAATTTTTTACGTGAGTAATAAGATTTAAATTCAGAAACCCAGTCCTAAAAAGATAAGTTCATAACATTATTTTCTTAAACTAAACACTTGTCTCTTTTACTAAAGTGGTACTTGATAATTTTCGTTTAACTTATTGTCAAAATACATAAAAAACCCTCAGAAACCTACTTCATTTCATTTTTAACTTCTTCCTTAAATGAAAGTTCAGCTAAGCAATGTAAATGAACTTTAAACGTGCGTCATATAACACTACAGTAACAAGTTTGTTTCTATTTGATACCAAAACAAAAAAGAACGTAGGTACAAAAAAACTAGGCTACAAAACGGAACGTCTTAGGTTCGTATTATATGGTACGTATTCTGAATGTACGGCGTACCGTATTTTAAAGTCTTATATTCACGTTTTAAAATTCCGCAGAAATTCCTAAGAACTGTAGCAAATTCTAGTGAAACTTCAGTACAGGCATCCCTTGATTTGCGCGGTTAATTCGTTCCAAAAATCGGCGTGCAATTCAAAACGCGTAAATCAAGACTACGTTTCCCATAACATTACATTGTAGTACTAATATGTAAAGACTCTTTCCACAGCAAGAATAAAAATAATTTTAAAACGTTGATTTGGCTTTAACATGATATACAGTAAATATAAATATAAATATACAGTAAATATAAAGTAAAATGACAAAAAGTTACAGTTCAAGCACAAATAATACTAATAAAAATACAGTTTCTAATTACACCTACAAAAATCACGTACTGTACAGTTTTTGTACCTATCATTAATTTAAAAGAAATTTACATACCATACTTGTATTCTAGTGTTAGAAGAAAGCATCCAGTTTAGTAAACAACTTGAGTTTGTCAAGCGCCATTTTGTAACAAATAACCTCATTTTTAATACAGTTGATCACTTTATCGCTTCTCTCAGTTTCGGGATATCGCGTCACTTTGAAATCAGAACCGCGTATAATCAGGAAGGGGTGCTAAAATGACAATCTCGTAACTTCAAAATGCAAATCAAAACGCGTAATTCTAAGGGCTGTGCTTGTAACTCACTTTAATTAATCAAGACATTCTATTGTCATGAAATTTTATAGTTTCTGATATTTTTCCAAATGTATCTACTATATGAGTTATCAATTAGTCTAAGAAAACTCTAATGAAAATGAGCCAACTTTAATATTTTGATACTTCGGAATAGGAAAAATTATCTTTACCTAACAAAGGACCATCGCATTTCACAATACATTTAACTTTATTATTTTATTTCCAAGTCCTTTGAATATTAAATATTAAATACATAATTACATATTTTTGACAAATTTATTCTATTTCATAGTACAATATTTTTAAAATCGTCTAATCCGATTAAATTGTATAAAATTCATTATATAAATAATTTTTTGATTCAAATTTAAGATCAAAATTCTGTTAATTAAGTTTCAAACTTTATAACCAAAACATGCCCTAACTATGCCCATAATAAGTAGGTGGAGTGTTAAATTATTTGCACTCCATCTGCAGTTTCCAGGGCTATAAAAAATAGTTCTGTTTCTTATCACGTATTCCGCAAATTGTATGTCTGAACTATTTAAGAACAGAAGAGTTAGAGGTGTAAAAGATACTAGTCAGAGTTATCTCCTCTGAGAGCAATGAATTTCACTTTACAGCCAGACCCTGTAGTAAATGAATTGAAGGTGTCATTTGCAGGGTGGAAAGTGGATGCTTTTCGGAGGGCCTGGCATACTGAAAACCATACTCTTTTAACTCAGTGAGGAAGCCAATTGTAAACCACCTCACTTCTCGTTGTTACTTAGTAAAACTTCTAGAGGTTCAAACCAGCCTTTCGGCTGTTGACCTAAACAACAGCAACCAAACATGAAAAATAAAATTTTATAGCATTTTTTTTATAGCCGGCCGCATTGGCGCAGTTGGTAACGTGCTCGCCTCTCATCATGCGGTCCTGGGTTCGAATCCCACTCAGGCATGGCATATTTTCATACGTTACAAAAAATCATTTCATCCTCATTTACACACAGTCACACCCCAACGTCGTCGCTAATGACCTTGTAGTTGATGCGACGTTAAATAAATAAATAAAAAAAAATAAAAATAAAAAAAAAATTAAAAAAAATTTAATGTTTCAATGATTTAAAATTGTTGTTTATTTACAAATATTTTGTTTTATTCATTTTACAATCTATTCTGCTGAATTTATGTACAAATTGAATTTAATTAAAGTTTACTGGTTAAATTTTTTTTAAATTTGATATCAGAACTACCTACCCAAATGTGTATATATATAAAATTATGAAATCGATTTCCTACCATAGATATTACATTTTTATTGTGTACACTACTATAAAATAATTTACGTCAACACAAATTTTAATTCAATTTGAATATATGTCAACTTGGACACTAGGACTTTTGTAATAACAATGTATCTAATTACATTCAATAATAAAATTAATGATTTCATTATGGGCTTAACCATTAAATATTGTAAGCATGATTAGAAAGTGGTTAAAGGTTGTAAAATAAAAATGTATTTTAATACAATTTTTTAAATATAGCCTACCTATCCGATACAATAAAAAATTATAATATGGAATAATTTAATAAAATTTTTATTATATTTCATATCGTAATGTTATTGATTAATAGAATGTATTCTTCCCATTAGGGGTTGAAACACATACTTTTTATTTCATCATTTAATATATCTTACACCTTAACTTATTATAAGTATGAACAATGCAATGTTTTACAATAAGATTACCTGCTTACTGCTTCTACTGTACGTCTTACAATGAATACATTAAAATTAATCAGCCGTATGAATAAATTACTGCCGTGTTTTACATGTTGTAAAAACCTATTACTACGCCGTAATATATTTGCAATTACCCGTAACTTTTTCAACATAACCGTAAAATATTTTTCTAGATTTTCTAGTACGGATACCCGTAATAGACAATATTATTTTTTAAATAATAAGTTTAATATAAAATATTAAGTATTTTTAAAGAAAATTTGCAGGGAACATTTTTAATTTGATATCTCGATCATAAATATTGTATATGGTATTGAGATACGTGATTGGCTGAGAAATTCCTTAGCAAATTCAACATAAGATAGGGAACAAAATAATGTTGACAGAATGCACCGGTAAATTTAAACTCAATTTCATGAATTTTTAAAATTTCATTTAACTTTTTATTACATTTTTATTAATTTTAAATATCCAGATCTGTGAACTACCGACAACTATTGTTGTTATTTAGGTCATAAGCCGAAAGGCTGGTTTGAACCTCTAGAGGCTTTAGGTACTAAGCAAAACGAGGAGTGAGGTGGTTTACAATTGCCTTCCTCACTAAGTGAAAATTTATGCTTATCACCACACCAGGCCCTCTTAAAAGCATCTACTTTCCACCCAGAAAATAACACCTTCACTTCATTCACCACAGGATCTGGCTGTATAATGAAATTCATTACTCTCAGAGGAGATAATTGTGACTAGTGTCTTTTACACCTCTACCTCTTCTGTTGTTAAATGCTTCATTTATATAATTGGTGACAATGTGATAAGAAACAGAACTATTTTTTGTAGCCCTAGAACTAGCAAATCAAGTGAAAATAATTTAACGCTCCACCTGCCTATTATGACAACTATTATAACACACTTTGATCGCTACTTGATTTTTAAATCTTTTACTTGGAATAAACGTGAATTTTAATAGGAATCTCCAATTGAAAAACTTTTTTTCAGTTGTGATTGTCAGTTGGTCATCACACATAGTACACCACTTAACCGGTGTTACTTAACAATTAATTAAACTTCTATAAGTTGATCAGTCACCTATATTTTTTACTTTCTCTTGCCTATATGAATATATAGGAAGGAAAGTATTGTTTTCATGTCGATTTTTCGAAATCGAGTTTTCACCGGATCTATACGTTTTCAGACCCCCTGAACCCAAAAAACATGTTTTTAGCGATTGGTCTGTGTGTGTGTCTGTGTGTGTGTGTGTGTGTGTGTGTGTGTGTGTGTGTGTGTGTGTGCGTGCGTGTGTGTGTGTGTGTCTGTGTGTCTGTGTGTGAACAGAATATCTCAAGAACGGAACATCGTACGAACTTGAAACTTGAAACTTAAGTTACATACCACTACCGGACGCGACACGAACATTTTCATCAAAATCGGTCAACCGGAAGTAGTAATTTTTTCGTATAATTTTTCAGTTTTTTGCGATTTTCTCAAAAACTGGTCCTACGATTTTTTTTAAAATCGCCTATTTTACTCAATTTTTTATTCTCTACAAGATAGGGTAGGCGCCATGTTTGCTGAAATTCTCGGTGAGGCTGTTTTCACGTAAAAACGTTGTTTTTTTAAGATTACGGCTTTAATATAAATTTTAGCGCAAAAACTTATATAATAAAAGTTGTAGAGAATTTAAAAACCTACAACTTTTATTTCAAACATTTTTTTGTATAACGCTTAGTTTAGCGGTAATTTGCGATTTTCTGTTTTTTTTCTCACGAAAACGTGAGAAAAATCGATTTTTTTAACATTTCGGTCTTAGTATGCATTTTACGACAAAAGTGTATATAATTAAATTTATAGAAAATTAAAAGATCTACAACTTTTGTTTAGAGCATTTTTCTCTACAGAGCCTAGTTTAGCGTGAAAGCGTGATTTTCCGTATTTTTAAGCCAAACTGAGTTCGATTGTCATTTTGCGTCATTCACTCATGATTAAAATAAGGTTATGTTTTTGAGGTTAGTTTTTGTTCATTTCTAATGTTTTAATACTAATGTTAGGTTTATTGTTAATTATTTGCATTGGCAAGAGAAAGTTGTGTGAGTGTTTCACACCAGATTTTTTTTAATCCCTAACATGACTACCTAGAAATCTGTTCAATTATGAACAATAAGCACGACCATGATCTAGTGAGCTGAGGATGATACGTATGATGTGTAAATGAGGTGTAGTCTTGTACAGACTCAGGCCAACCATTCCTGAAAAGTATGGTTAATGAAACCCCAACCATCAAAGTATCCGGTTACCATTCAAAGCAGTATAAAATTAAATAAACTTTTCTAGGATTTTTTTTTGTTTAACGTCCGACTCTTCTGCAATTACTGCTAATGCAGACGGTGAAGGATGAAATGATTTTTTGTAACGTATGAAAATATGTCGTGCCTGAATGGGATTCGAACCCAAGACCACATGAACTAGGATTTTAACCACGTCTTCTTCCCGATAAATCAGCTGTTAAAGAGGTGATGTCCGGTAAAACCTTACCACTCTACCAACCCTGTGGGTTAAATTAAATTTAAAAAATTATTATTTATAAACTTTTGTTTTATAAAAACACCAAGTTTTGTTTTTCCTATTGCACCCGCAATATTATGATAATAGAATTTGGAGAACATAATATTTTTTTTGTACCTGCCGTCTTTATTCATCAGAAATACTTTTAAGACTGTAATTTTTAGGTATATTTTGTTCAAATTTTCCTAATTTTGATGTAATATCACTATTCTTTAGATAAGATTAGTAGTATTATGTAGTAATAATTAGTTCATATTTTTACTTTCTCATCCCCTATATGAAAATAGGGAAGAAAAGAATAGGGAAGAAAAGTATTGTTTCCATAACGATTTTTTTTAAATCGAGTTTCCATCGGAAGCACTACACGATTTGGGTGTGTGAACTAAATATCTCAAGAACGGAATAAGTTATAGTACAAATTTGAACTATTATATTAGTAGCCTATATAATAATAGGCCTAATAATAATACACAATTTTCATTTATTCACTAACTTATATAGGTAATTAATTTCGTATTCATGTTATTATAAAGTGCAACGCGATTTTCCCGTGGATTTCTACCAAAACCTAGAATGGTTTTAAGACAACTTAGAATGATAAAAATTCATTTTTGTCATTAATTCATTCAGATTCCATTTCCTGTAAATTGTTAGATATAAAAATAGCATCTGAAGTTAATTTTCTTACCTACAGGCCTATCTACTCGTACTATCAATAATGGTATAATATTTTTGTTGTTGTTTAGGTCATCAGCCGAAAGGCTGGTTTGAACCTGTAGAAGTTTTACTAAGTAGAACGAGGAGTGAGGTGGTTTACAATTGCCTTCCTCACTGAGTGGAAAAGTACGCTTATCAGCATGCCGGGCCTTCTGAAAAGCAGATTTTCCACTCTGGAAATGACACCTTCACTTCATTCACCACAGGGTCTGGCTGTATAATGAAATTAGTTACTTTCAGAGGAGATATCTCTGATTAGTGTCTTTTACACCTCTACCTCTTCTGTTCTTGAATGATTTAGTCATTTAATTGGCTGACCATGTGATAAGAAACAGAACTATTTATTTTAGCCCTGCAACGAACAGATTGAATGTAAATAACTTGACACTCCACCTGTCTGCTATGGGCGTATAATATTTTTATCCATTAAATTTACATATTGTTTACCTTGACATTAAAACCTAGGTGAGATATTAATTTTCTTGTTTTTCGTTGGTTCACGGTTATTTTCGGAAGTTTTCTATTCCTTAAAAAACTGAAAATAATTTTAAAAACTTATTGGTACGTACATAAATGAAACGCTACTAAGGCCGTTTTCGGTTTATGAAAATTTCTGAGGAGAAAATGGGTCAGAAAGAAAACTGAAGGTCATGGATCCTCTCGTTGTCCTTGTCGTCAATCTGTCGATGTTAGTTCGGCGATCATTTGACCTCTCATTTTAAAGACAAGAGAATCAATGAGTAGTCTAAAGGAAGTGTATTTAAACAGTGAATTTAAAAAAAAATTAAAATGTTAGGATACTAAAATTAAACGTACGAAATTCTACGTAGATTCTTCTTTTGTAGAGTAATTAGAAATTGTATTATATATTTTTTTAATTTATTTTATTTTATTTATTTCATGTTATTTTTATATTCTTCTAGTAAATTTTCTTTTTTTGTGTTAATTATGAATAGTTATTAAAATTGTATGGTTTTTTAAGTAGCTAGGCCACGAATACTAGTAAAAGTGGCCAGTGAATTTTTCCCAGTAAATGTTTTGTAACTAATTTTTAAAAAATTGAAGGAAATAAATTATTGTTATTATTATTATTATTCATTTATTTTTACATACGTTACAAGAAATTCTTCCTTTTTTAATTTCTTTTAGAGGACTTTACTTTTAAAAATAATTTTAGAAACATCTTTCATAATTCAGTGGTTGTGCAAGTTGTATAATCTTATTTGAAATATGACAGTAGTTTTCTTTGTTTATGTGGACCAACGCCTTTCCATTTCATAATTGTAAAACACACTTTAATGTAAATAAATAAACAATGTAACAATTTTGTCAGTAATATCAGCAACATGTAGTAATACCTACAATAAATTGAGGTTGAATAATATTGATGTTTTTCTTATCACAAATTAGTAATGTACGAGGGTAGGCTGATAAGTAATGCACACATGCTTGTAGAAGACAACTAAATAAACTTCAGTAGCGCGCCTGGTGGCATGTGGAAGTACTATTTCTCCTCTACAAGTCTGCGCAGTTTGAAGGCGTTGCTTTCATTCAGTTTGTTTTGAGTAGTGGAAGTATGGCGTCGTGTTCTGGTGCTATGTCAACGAGAATTAAACAACGCGAATTGAACAACTTTTGAAGCGCTACCGTGACGAAGGAGACGACTTTCTTTTGAATATTGTGACGGGGGACGAGTCATGGGTTCATCATTACGATCCCGAAGAAAAAAGGCAGAGCGCTGAATATCGTCATCCACATTCTCCTGTTGTGAAAAAGTTCAAAACACAACCGTCCGCAAAAAAAATTCTTTTGACTGTGTTTTGGGATGCTCGCCGAGTTTATGTGACTGATTATCTGGAACGAGGGGCAACGGTAAATTCTGCTCAGTATATACAGACTCTGAAACACCTCCGACGTCGAGTTTGTCGTGTTAGAGGCAACCTGGCGCCAATAATTTTGCAACACGACAATGCTCGTCCACACACTTCGCGTGCAACTGGAGAGGCTCTGAGAAACCTGAAGTTTCAACCAATTTTACACCCTCCGTATTCTCCCGACCTTGCGCCTTGCGATTTTTATTTTTTTCCTCTACTGAAGAGAGACCTTAAGGGTAATCATTACAGCTCGGACAATGAGGTGAAGGCAGCTATTGCGTCCTGGGTTCGAGGAAAGTCGGAAGAATTTTTCAGTGACGGAATGAAAAAACTTGTTAAACGTTGGGAGAAATGTGTAATGCTTAACGGTGACTATATTGAAAAATAAATAGATAATTTGGTAGGTTAAGATTTGTACTTTAATTTGTTATTTACCCCATCTTGCTATTTCTTTTTGTTCGTCTTCTACAAGCATGTGTGCATTACTTATCAGCCTACCCTCGTATTTATCTTATCCACAAAATGTAGATACCGTGTGTACTTTAAATTTTAAGGTGAATTTGACGGTATGAACAGAAGAAGTACTGAAAATGAATCACTGCCCCAAATAATTTAGCCTTAATATAGATTAGGCCTATCTTACAATCGAGTATAAAACTAAAATACAATATTTAAAAAATGGGAACTGCATCAAATTTAGTAAATATAACAGTAATAATTTAGTTTATTTTTTAGAGAAATTACTACATTTGCACGTAACTCAACCAGTCTATACACCTATTAATTTATTTTAATGTAACGTCAAATTTTTTTAAGATTACGGCTTTAATATGCATTTTAGCGCAAAAATTTATATAATAATAATAATGAGTTTTAGACCATTTAAAATCCTACAACTTTTATTTCAAACATTTTTTTGTATAACGCTTAGTTTAGCGGTAATGAGCGATTTTCTGTTTTTTTCTCACGAAAAGTGTGAAAAATCGATTTCTTTAAGATTTCGGCCTTAGTATGCATTTTTCGACAAAAGTGTAGCCTATATAATCAAATTTATAGGAAATTAAAAGATCTACAACTTTTATTTAAAGCATTTTTCTTTACAGAGCCTAGTTTAGCTTGAAAGAGTGATTTTCCGTATTTTTAAGCCAAACCGAGGTTGATTTTCATTTTTACGTCTTTCACTCAAGATTAAAATAAGGTTATGTTTTTTGAGGTTAGTTTTTTGTTTATTTCTAATGTTTTACTACTAATGTTAGGTTATATTGGTCATTATTTGCATTGGCAAGAGAAAGTTGTGTGAGTGTTTCACACCAGATTTTTTTTCTATCATTACCCTCATTAAACGAGTAGAAAAGATGGTAAGAATAAGTAAATAAATAGGTTAGTATAAGTAAGTAAAGTTTTATGTATCAACATTAATTGTTCTATATTTTTATTAAAAAAAATAATTCTTTGGAAAAGTCTGTAAACTTTTAAAACAATATTCCCATGCTCATCCTTTATTAAATTGAGAAATAATCGGAGCAAATAATAACTAGAAGAGAAAGAAAAATGAGGTCGGTGCCATAAAGTTAAATCTATAATATTAGCACTGAGTATCAGTATGAATATTGATTGCAAGGTGGTCAACGAGGTGAACTGTAGGTAGATGATGATGAGGTAGGGTAGGGGATCTGGAGAAGGGGTAAGTGGAATGTATCGACTACACCAAAGGAGGGTGGCCTTGATGGATATAAATTAACAAGGCAAAACTCAAAAGCAAGTTTTCTTTCAAAGAATATTTGAAACAAACTAACATATCTGGCCTTGTATTTCTATACAATTGTAATAGTAGTAATACAAAACTGAAATATTTATTATTATTTATTTTTAATGCTATTATTTAGTACACTTATACTCGTATTATGTATATCAGTTCACATTATTGTAGCTTCTGTAAAATAACCTGTTATTAAATACGTATTAATTCACTTTTTAAAAAGTCTCTCAAGTTTTAAAATTTAACTGAATATGGTCAAACAGTAGAATAAGATCTTAACAGAGCTCTGAATAAAACTGAATTCAGAAACCGACGTTCGGATAATGGTCACAGAGAAATGTACCAATAAAATCTATAAATTTAAAAGGAAAAGGATATTTTACCCGGTTTATTCTCAGCTTTCATTGCACTGATTCCGGTCAACCTTTTTTTGAAGCTTTTATGAAGGTCTCCACGTGCTGATTTGCTATTACCCATTATTATTATTTTCAAATTCCCGATTATTTGAATTAATTTCTGTTATGCAGATTAAGACTAATTCAGACGTGGTAAATTAGAATGAGTTATGAAAACATGTCAAACCTGACCGAAATCGAACCCGGAACCTCTGGCATACAAGCCAGTTACGCTGACCACTACCCCAACGGATCACCCGATTCCAAGTTAAATTTTCTAATTACTGGCAAAATTCCCGATTGATGAACAAAATAGAAAATCTAAGGGTTTTTTTAAATAACCCGGTTATTCGAAGATCTACCGCACCGATGCCTTGCTCAGTTAGTTTGTAGCCTTCATGAAGAGTTCTACGGACGTGTTCTTGCTCCGGAAGAAATTATAACGTTTTGAAATATCTGAAAATCTCCAGCTCTTTCCTGACCCATTTGGAGATTCTGGGTTTTTGTAGACTTTAGATACGAAACATTTACCGACAAATAAGTTTGATTATGTAAAGTTTTTCATTTTTATGCATAACAACGGAGATATTACCAATTTTATAAAAATAAATATAGCAATATTTTAGAAAACAAAATAAACAAAACAATAAACATAGGTCTACGCGCCGCTGGTATTCATTCCGAAGCTCTGTACCCTACCCCTTTCACCACTACCTAACCTTACGTGACACACCCGTCTCGGTCACATTGTCAAAAACGAAAGACTATCACCTTAGTAGTTAACCATCGCGGAATGTTCCAATTGTGATTTACCTTTCATCTCAATTTTTATTCCTCTGTAGTGAATAATTAAATTACCTACAGTTACATTACACACAGATTTGTGTGAGTTAAACTCAAAACATCAATTTTCATAGCTCTATATAAACAGTAAATTTATTTATTTATGTAAAATAATTAACTATGCTCCTGAAAATAATAAAGCGCTGCGTAACTTGATTTAAAAACACCTAGATCTCGCTTTTATTTTACGTCTAACTATTTTGTATTGTCATTAATAATAATGCTGACGTTGAAAGGAGGTACGAATAGATAACAATGAATGATTTAAGAATATCAGACCTGACAGGGATCGAACTCGGTACACCAATAGACTGTACACAGCACCAAGAAAACCGTTCGAAGAACGGGCATTTTAGCTAGTCTTGTATACGAAGATACGATAAGCCAAGATTAGACATTATGATACTGTAATAAAACCTGTGTGTGTCTGTACGCGAATGAGTGGAGTTCCCTAGAATGACCTGACAGGCTGGTCTAAGAAAAGCAGACCAATTTTTGAGAGAAAGATCCTCCGCAAGATAATGGGTCCGAAGATAGTAGATGGACAATACAGGTTACAAGGTTGAGAAGAACTGTGTAATTGTTTAATGAACGCTTAATGAAAACGATTAGATTAGAAAAAGAAAGCTAAAATTTTACAGAAATATGACAATCGGTTGACAAAAAAAATTTTTAAGACACCAAACAATAGACCTAAGGTGTCGGATAAATGGTTTAAAGAAGTCAGAAAGGATATTGAGTGAACCGGAATAAACCGAGAACTTAATGCAAAACCAGAACACCGAATGGACAAAAGAAAGGAAAAAACCTGCAGTTAACAAATGGCGAGAAATTAGGCTGCAAAAGGAGGTTCCAAAAACGTCTAAAGTCACCTCTCGAGGTCTAAAATTGGCGCTACGAAAAACTACATTGGCGTAACCTATTCCTTTGATATTTACAACCAACTACACTGCAATTTCTCTGAGGTGATCATAATAGCTATTCCATATCAATCAGTGATGACTAAATGTAAAATTGAAAAAGAAATCTTATGTACGAAAATACATTATAATAATATATGCTTGAAAATATATAAATTAGTTGAAAAATTATAATCCATCAATATTACTAAAAGAAAATCTGTTAATGAAAACAGCAATTTGTTAACTATTTATAGTAATTTTATTCTATACATTGTACTATTACATTATTATCTGCTATAGTCTAGTAAGATTTAATGAATGAATGTCACAAATTGTTGTTTGCACTGATTTAGGCCTAATCTATCCAAGTAAACAACAATTTGTAATAAACATTCAATAATAATTCTTACTATTACATCATTACAGACATAATTAATAGTAAAATTTACAAGAAACCGACGGTGTTTGCAGAAAAACGCGTCAATAAATTGACAAGTCAATCAATTTACATGGATAGACTACATTTGGTAATATTTATTTTTTATTATATTTAAATAATTTATGTATTATGTAACATATTTATGTTTATTACAATTTAATTCTTTAAATCAAATAAATTTTAGTTGTGAAACAATTTTTGTATAAAACCAGGATAACTAAGAAGACTTAAGTGAACAGCTACATACATTTTTACTTACGTTAGTAAGCTTTACTTAAGACACCTTTTTAGTACAAGCGTACAGTAATTACTCCAGTAATTTTAATTAAATTATAATTGTAAATAATTTGGTGTAACTTTCCCAGAATTTTCATTGAAGATTAATGTAGTTCAGAACATTTTCCGGGATATAGGTAAAAGTAATCTGAGTGAAAGACTTTTCCGGAAAATATGAAATACATAATGAAATGGATGATAGAAGCCTTAGCACTCACTCAATGTCTTCTTTGTTCACAAAACGATCAGATTTTATTCACTATTAAACAGAAGGCTTTTGAACAGTATTCACGTCTGTTTGTTTTAGATTAATCCAGTTTTCATGACTTTTAGTTTCAATGAGTTCATTAAAGGTAGAACATTTTCAATGTGTGAAATTATTTTGGAACAAAACAGTTTAAATTATATTTTCTGTTTTTGAAGCTCTTAATGAAATTAAATCTTAATGAGCCTATTCCAGGAATTTGGGGTCCTAATTTAAGGCATGTATTTGTGTACAAGGTGCTCTTAATGTTCTCTTGGGCGTGTGGTAACCATGAAGTAATAATACGAGGTGTGGCTATTAAGTAACAAGACTGACGTCAAAAATTTTATTTTTATTTTATACATAATCACTTATTGTCACCTTCAATAAATACTCCTTCTATATCCCTACAACGCTCCATGCGAATTTTCCATTGTTGGAAACAGTTCTGGAAGTCATCTTCTGTCAGCTCCTTCAGGACGCGTGCCGTTTTCTCTTTTACAGCTTCCACAGACTCAAATCTTGTCCATTCTATTGCAGATTTCACCTTAGGGAACAGATAGAAGTCAGATGGTGCAAGATCTGGTGAATAAGGTGGATGTGCTAACACTGAGATGCTGTACTTGGCTAGGGACCTCTTGACAGATAACGCGGAATGAGCTGGCGCATTGTCTTGGTGGAGAACCCATGATTTGTTCTTCCGCGTTTCGGGGCGTTTTTTCCTTACGCTTTGACATAGTTTAGAAAGTACCTCAAGGTAGTAATATTGATTAATTGTTTGACCTTTAGAAACACAGTGAAGGTACACAATCCCATGGATATAAAAAAAAACAATCATCATTGCTTTAAATTTTGACTTGCTCATTCGAGCTTTTTTGGCTCTCGGTGAAGTTCGGCTCTTCCAGTGCATGGATTGGCGCTTCGTTTCCGGATCATAAGTAAAAAATCACGTTTTATCACATGTTATTATCTTCTACCTGTTCCCTAAGGTGAAATCTGCAATAAAAGGGACAAGATTTGAGTCTGCGGAAGCTGTAAAAGAGAAAGCGGCACGTGCCTGTAAAATTGTTTTACAACGTCAGTATCATTATTTGATAGCCACACCTTGTACGCTGGATCTCTTCGCAAGCGTACTCGCACAGAGTATAACTCACTTATTGACAGATCAAAACTCGTCGATGGCAGATCAAAGAACTATAAGACTGAACTTCAAAATGGTGTACTCCTTATATAGATGAAGTTATGGAAGTCACGAGAAGGATAGAAATTTTCGATGTACAGCGGACGCCAAAGAAGCTTGCCGGTTTTCTGAAGTACGCAGAAGGTTCATTTTGATAATGGCGCGCTCGGTTGCCTCAGCGAGTGGTGGGGTCAGTGCTGTACTAGCTGTGATCACGTCGTTATATATCAGCTAACCTGAAAAAATTAGTCTGTAATGTGTTGTATTATGGTAGGCGTTAATTGTTGTATATACAATGTTTACAATTAAATGTTTTTAACGTCGCTAATAGATGATAATTTTCATCGTTAGAACATGTGATTTAATAGGCAGTTGGGTATTAAGACACGAAATCTACCGACTGAATCCGAACTGTTCGCCCAGCTACACAACCAAGCTTATTTGGCGTCTATTCTACTGAAATAAGAAAAATAAAACTTTTTACAAAACGTAAACAACTCATTATAATTGAATAAAATGGTTACAAAAACAGTCAATTATCTTAATAGATACCAAACCTATCGTAACAATAGCCATTACAATAATAGGCCTGTACTAACCTTTTACACGTAATATTTCTATTTCTTAGAAACCCTATTTATTATTTACTACTAAATATTATTATTTACATTTACATCTTTTAAATCTCGGTCCTTCTCGAGATTTCTCGAACACACCTTCAATTAGATATTGTCACAATATTGTATATAGCTTAGTATATTAATAAATTGTAATGTATATTTTACTAAATAAAATAATATTGGTCACTTAAATTAGGAGGGAAGTGACTAAAGATTAGAAGTTAACTAGGTACGCAATGAAACTGTGGAATAATTCTAATAATCGAACGATCTAAAGAGAAAAATTGGCGTCGTTAAAGATTTTTATTCATTCGTATAGTGAATGCGTTGACCTGAATCACCTTTACAGATTCCCTTCTGTAAACGTCATTGCTTATATTTAGCTCTCAGACGACAGCAATAGATTGAGTGAATTTGAAAACAGTATACTTGGCAAGGGTTAGATGCAGCATACATTTAATAATATGCCCTTGGAGTTTAAATTTAAATTTCTCTATTGTTAACAATGTTATAATATTCACGCAGGGTAGGTTAGTTTGTACACAATAGATGGACTATATACTAGAGTACTTGTTATTCTTATATAACAAATATTCATTGGCGATTTTATTCTTTTAAGTGTCAATAATTATTTTAAAGAAAGAATTATAAAACACAGAAATAAAATTTAAAGCATTAGACAAAAAATCACGTCTATAAATTCCTTCACTTCAAACAACACGATTAATATTAAAGATTAGGGAGGAGTCAAACATTAATCTGTCAAATTTTATTGGGCTTCGTAAAGAGCGTCGGCAATCAGCTGGTAGGAAAGTCACTTTGGAAAGTCAAGTAACGCCGGTTGGACTAGCGACTCTGGTGACCAGATAACAACCAGATATGAACTAACGTAATTGAGTATGCATTTTAAAATGTTAAAATTCATGTCCACTCACGTGCATTCAAAATTCAGCATTCAACAATATTTTCTAATCCGGAAACTAAATAAAAGCTAACAATACTATTGAACGTCCGGGTCGATTTGACTGGGCTGATAATTTCGGCTACATGGCGGTCAGATTCGTTAAAAAGGCAGTATTTGTTTAGGCCAATGATCATCAATAAATTCCCTGAAACATATAAATGTAAATTAGATATAGGTAGATCCTACGGCATGTTTATTTATTTTATTTAGTTAAATATACATTACGATTTTATACTGAACTAAAGTAAGCTGTACAAGTATAAAATATTTTAAACTAAATATACTTATACGCAAAAACTCTTCTTCACAAAGAGTTCAGTCCTTTAAATACTTATAACTACTAAAAGAAATTACTAAATTACTGCACCGCATTGGCGCAGTTGGTAACGTGCTCGCCTCTCATCATGTGGTCCTGGGTTCGAATCCCACTCAGGCATGGCATATTTTCATACGTTACAAAAAAAAATCATTTCATCCTCATTGCACACAGTTACACCCCAACGTCGTCGCTAATGACCTTGCAGTTGATGCGGCGTTAAATAAATTTAAAAAAAAATTATTACAGTTAAATAGGTTACAAAGATTACGTTTAACAGAATTTAAAAAAAACATAAAGTAAATGATAAATTCAATTACATTTACATAATACAGTATCAATAATAATACATTTTAATTAATAACAATAGAAATTTTTAAAAAAACTTTAAGATTATGTTTGTACATTTGTAAAGAGAGAAAATATAAAATAAACTTTTATTTTTTAACTATAACTACAATATTTTTTGACTAACACAATGTAAATATTTTTATTATGGGAAATTAATTCAATAAATGAGCATAAAGAAACAGGTAAACTATCGCAAAGAGAAAAGTAAAAACTAACTAGAATAGTTATTTTAAAACTTGGGAAAGTTTCTCAAGTTCTTGCTCGTAGACCGATAGTAGCCTATGTGATATTTAAGTTTATGTTTTAATAGATGTGGTGACATTACACTGTGTAAATAGGGTGGAAGTATGTTAACGAACCACCTCTCAGATAGCTTCTGAAAAAATGTACAATTTGGTTTTCTAGTCTTAATTTTTCCAGCGTTTTTAGTACCATAATTGGTTTTATTGAGATCAAATATTACTTCACGGTTACCACAAGCCCAAAAGAACTGTCACAGTAACTTGTAAACAAATAAATGCCTTAACGGAAGGAAAGCATTGTAAAGCTATGTTAAGCACTGTAAAGCAATGGTGGAGGGTACTTTGCTGATGCCGGATCAAGTGGCAAGGCGGCGGGTTTTTGGTTGGTAGGCGGTTGCGGTCTCCTTGGGACTGGACGAGGACGCCTCAATTGAGTCTAACACTACTTTCCCCATCGCGGGGAGTGAACATGAGTTTTTCTCGCCGCCTCGGATAAAAAAAAGCAATGGTGCGCAACGGTTTTTTCACGGCACTCTAACCAATGAAACTAAACCACAACGACCCCCTATGCCTGTAATATTATATTGTGACAATATCGAAAAGACATGGTTCGCGAAGGTTCTAGAATTTCATTCATGAAAATAGTAAAGAGAGGATAATAGAGTGAAATAGTAACAATAAGTGACAATAGGACAATAATGACGATAAAGGTATGCCCATTCATAAAAATTATTTAATAGGACTGCGCTATTGTATATGATAAAAGGTTGGGTATTGTGTACAACTATTTGTGAAAGAGACCTGTAACAACTTCTATTTACAAAAGACCTATTGTTGACTTGTTTACAATGAATTTTTCTAGCACTCACTTATAAAGGGTTATTTTTTGTACTTTATTATTTACATGAAGTTTCTCCGCTTTGCTGGAATGATCTTTTTAAAGGAGTATATAAAGAGACCCACGAGCGCGGTAGAGTAGTATTCGTTTGATCTTTGACGATTGTCTATCGGACGTAGTGCAGGCGCGTACCGAGCATTGTGTTGGTCAACGATTGTAATACTGTCTTTGTTTGTGTGTGTATTGTAAAAAGTTATTGGGTATCTGTATTAAATCCAGTTTTTGTGTATTCAGTTTCATTTTGTATGTGTAATCTTATAAAATTGATTGTAAGTAGTGCTAAGTAAATTATTAAATTATTTATTGTTTATTATTTATTTTAAGTAAATTATTAAGTTATTTATTGTATTACTTTAATATAATTAGTTCATTATTTATTTTGTAAATCAATTAGTGTAACGTAAATATTTATAATTGTCAACTTTAGTGTATTAATTATTTAATAACCTAGATCCCGAAACGGACTTTAGCGATAAGTGTCACACTATTGTTAATTAGGTATTAGGTATTAGTAAAGGTTTAGGCCTAAAAAGAGTTTGATAAATGTTTAAATATTTAACTTCAAGTATATTTTTAGTACGGACTTCTTTTTAATTAGCTGTTTTAAAAAATTTTTCGCGTAGTCAGTGACTACCGTGGCACCCCTAGCTCTTGCTTGCGACACCCCTGGGTGCCACGGCACCCCGGTTGCAAACCTCTGATATAAAGGATGTGTTTTTTTTATCTTGTATTACACTAAATCGGATTACTTTTAAAAACACAATAAAATATAAATGCCAAAAAGTTTAGGTAACAAGTGCATTCATTTTGTTTGTTCTACCCTTTCATTGGATATAGTTCAGATAGTTATTGACTACAACGTTAAAAATTCGCCTAAAACCATTTTAATGAAAAAAATATACATATCCTAACGAATTTTTTATACATTTATATTTCTCGTAAGTTATTTTGTAAATGTAATACACGGAATTAAAACCATTGAGTACCCCTTTTCCTTATTTTGACCTCTGATCTACTTTTCCTGATCATGTTTGCTTTTGTTCTCGGTATATAGGGTTTGGTTAGAGGGGTTTTTAATGAATGTTGAATACAAATACGAGGATGAATGTAAAACCTAGCCAAGAAATCAACAGGAACTAAACCCCCTACATTCTACGCTACACTGCCACGCACCTGTTGCAGGAATTTCATTTTTGTTTGGTAATCATGTGAACATGCAATACGCTACGTAAATCCTACATATTTATGAATTTTATTGTCTGAGTTTTATTACTGCGTCCTTTAAAGCAAATTTAAAGGTATCAAGGAAATATTTTAATATAATTTGCATTCATATTTATCATTCAAATTCCCCTCCATTCGGTCTTTAATTTTTGGGAGAATATTTTGTAATTATCTATCAGCAATTTCTCTAGTTTGACCAAGTCAGGTAGGGATTTAAAAACCTGGACAATTAGCACTTTTGAATCAATCCATTCACACAATCAGATCAGCAGACATTTTTGTTTTACAACAAGGCTTTTAATTTAAATCTATCATTTTATTCAAAATAACGCAGGATGGTAGAAGCACAAGTGATATCAAAAGTAAGATTGATATAAGACACTGGACAATTTGCACTTTTGAATCAATCCATTCACACAATCAGATCAGCAGACATTTTTGTTTTACAACAAGGCTTTTAATTTAAATTTATAATTTTATTCAAAATAACAAAGAATGGTAGAAGCACAAGTGATATTAAAAGTAAGATTGCTCAAGCTAGAAGGACTTTTAAAATGAAAAACAGCTTACTGACCACAAACATTGATCTACAGTTTAGGAGAATTTTCTTAAAACTCTATGTTTGGAGTGTAGCATTGTATGGGAGTGAAACGTGGGTGATAAGGGGAGTAGAAAGGAAGAGAATAGAAGCTTTTGAAATGTAGTATTGTAGGAAAATGTTGAAGATTAGGTGGGTGAACAAAATAAGTAATTTAGAGATTCTTAGACGAGTGACTGAAAGAACTATATGGAAACATCTTACCAGAAGAAGGGATAGGCTAGTGGGGCATATCTTAAAACATCCAGGTATTGTTCTACCAATAATGGAGGGTAATATTAAAGTAGTGAATTGTAGAGGGTGGCAAATATTAGAATATTTAAAGTAAATTACGAACATGTAGGGGTGTTGCAGTTACGTAGATATGAAACGAATTGCGTAAGATGAAAGAGCTTAGAGAACTGCATCAAACCAGTCGAGAAACTAATGACAAAAAAATTATTCCATCAGTGGTAATAGTGTGATTGATAAAAATGTAGTAAAAAACATGTTTTTCTCAGTATAACCTATAGATGTAAGAACACATTTTTGAATTTTTGGACAAACAATTTTTTAGTGCAGCCCATACTGTTTAAAAAAAATCCTCGTATTTTTACTTTCTCTTGCCTGTATGAATATATAGGAAAAAAAGTATTGATTTTATGTCGATTTTTCGAAATCGAGTTTCCACTGGATGTACATGTTTTCAACGATTGGTCCGAGTTTGAACAAAATATCTCAAGAATGGAACATCGTACGAAGTTGAAACTTGAAACGTAAGTTAAATAGTACTAGAGGATCCGAAACGAATATTTCATCAAAATCGGTCAACCGTAAGTAGTAGTTTATTCGTGGCATTTTTCACTTTTTTTGCACATTTCTCAAAAACGACTCCGGCAATGTTTTTAAAAATCACCTCATTTACTACAATTTTTATGCTCTACAAGATAGAGTAGGCGCCATGTCTCCTGAAATTCTTGGAGAGTTGTTCTTTCGCAGAAAAAAATGGTTTGTTTAAGATTGCGGCCATAATATGCATTTTAGAGCAAAATTGTGTTATAACCAAAGTTGTAGAAAATTTAAAAATCTACTACTTTTATTTGAAACATTTCTTCGTATAACGGTAATTTGAGATTTTCTGTATTTTGTCAAGAAAATCTGTAAAAAAATGTTTTTTTTAAGATTTCGGCCTTGATATACATTTTACGACATAAGTGTATGAATAAAATTTATAGAAAATTAAAATATCTACAACTTTTATTTAGAAATTTTTTCTCTACAGAGCTTAGTTTAGCGTGAAAGAGTGATTTTCCGTATTATTAAGCCAAACTAAGGTTGATTTTAATTTTGCATCATTCACTCATAATTAAAACAAGGTTATGTTTTTTGAGGTTAGTTTCTTTGTTTACTACTAGTGTACTAATGTTAGGTTATATTGTTCATTATTTCCATTGGTAAGAGAAAGTCGTGTGAGTGTTCACACCAGATTTTTTTTTCTAACAATTTATAGTAAAATTTAGACGACACGTTGTTATTAACAAAAAATAGAGCTGAAATAAATTATCAGAATGTTTCCTCGCCGAGTAAATTATCACGTTGGGTTTATTTCAAACTAATGTAGTTAACAAAGCTTTTATGGTAGTCTTGCTTAACTGGTGGATGGAATTTTTCAATGTTTTATAGTAAATGCGTTGTTATCATATGACCAATGCAATTATAACAATTTTCATCAGCATTCTAAATAATTAGATTGTGTATTTGGTTCTGTTATATTCAGTTATTTATTTTTTTATTTATTTTGTTAGTGA
Source organism: Catonia carolina (assembly GCA_035578175.1). Lineage (NCBI taxonomy): Eukaryota > Metazoa > Arthropoda > Insecta > Hemiptera > Achilidae > Catonia > Catonia carolina. The sequence goes on from JAQMRL010000002.1 coordinate 126,848,669, forward strand.
TTCAAGAAAATACATTCCTAAGCAGGTCTTAGAAATGGGTTAATTCAGGAAGTAACCTAATTAGTAATTCATTATTCATTTGCTGACGTACCGAATTAGTCACATCACATAATCCTGGCATTGTCTTATATTTAGAATTAGTCATAATGTATTTTATGTATTCTGTTACTTAACCATGAGTATCCCTTTCAAATATCACTACTTTTATCATACTTTTATAATGGCAAAGCGGCATGTTTGAACAAGTTTAAAGATAATTCTGAGAAGTGCAAATGAGTCACATATGCCATGTGACAAAAGATGTACCAGGTTCAACCATGGAGTAAATGAATAATATTCACTAATTTTCAAAAAAAAACGCATGTTTACAATGCAGTATCGTGATTTCTTTGAAAAATTTAATTGGTAATATTTACAACAATAATAAATATTCTTTGTCAAATACAGTAAAGTTTATTTCACTAATTTAATAATTTCCCTTACTCACTAGTTCTTTATTTCACATGGGTGAATTTGTGAGAAACCTTGATGGAGGAAATATATATGTCACCGGATGGCGACGTTAAGTGGCAACCTTATTAATTTGGTGGCCCTGAAAAGGGCCGTTTAAGCGGTGGTCGTCTGTCGTAGTCGTCGTGGCGGTCGGAGGCTGGGCGACACGGCGTGTCGTCGTCCAGCGGAGACGTCATCTTCTTCCCTCGCAGTAGTGCGTCGATGGCTGCTTCGTCGGGTCCGGTGGGCGTAAGGCTCGGTCGAGGGACCGCTGTGGGCATCGCTCGCGTCAGCGGGCGATGACGGTCCGGTCGACGGCCTACGGTGACGGGACGGCAAGCGGAAGCAGCATCTTCTCTCTTGCGGGGTCGTTGATTAGTTCTCGCTGGAGTCCGGCAGCCGTGTGCGGTGGTGGGCGTCTCGTCTGCTGTCTGGTGGAAGTGAATCCCTCGGTGTCTTGATTGGAATTGATTCCGCCGGCTCAGTGCAGCGCTCTTTATATAGCTGCCAAGAGCGCTGTTGTAGAGAGCGGCGACTGGCTTGGCCTTGATGACAAAGGCAGCCGGAAGGTTTGTCGGGCGCCGCTACAGGGCTTTGTCGCTTCGCCGCTAAAGAGCCCATCGCGCCGACAAAGGCCGGAAGAAGTATTGAAGGCCGGCAACACAGTAAATGATTAATTAGAAGGGGTGGCGGTGACAATTCCCCCCCACTAAGAACTGTGCTGCCGGGTGAAATTCGGTGGCTGCAGGCGAGAACGAAGCAGTCCAGCCTCGTCAAGCTGCAGGCAGTTGTGTTGTGTTGGGCGCCATATCTTCTGTTATCTCAGGTGCTGGTCCGGTATGAAAAATCCTTTCCATATCCTTGCCCCACGTTCGGGCGCCACTTTTTCTATTTTCTCAGGTGCTGATCCGGTATGAAATACATTTTCATATCTTTGCCCCACGTTCGGGCGCCACTTGTCACCGGATGGTGACATTTCGTGGCTAACCTTATCATTTTGGTGGCCCTGAAAAGGGCCGGTGTAAACCTTATTAAATTGGTCCTGAAAAGAACCGTTGTGCCAGTCTCGAAGGAGACCGGTGTAGGCAGCGCGTGGCTGCGACGAGAGCCGTAGCTCAGGTTGATGGCCCTGAGAAGGGCCGGTTAAAACCTTATTAAATTGGTCCTGAGAAGGACCGTTGTGCTGGTCTCGAAGGAGACCGGCGTAAGCAGCGCGTGGCTGCGAAGAGAGCCGTGGCTCCGGTTGATGGCCCTGAGAAGGGCCGGTTAAAACCTTGTTAAATTGGTCCTGAGAAGGACCGTTGTGCTGGTCTCGAAGGAGACCAGTGTAGGCAGCGTGTGGCTGCGACTGCTGCGGCGGCGGCGGCTGCGAGAGCTGCGGCGACGGCTGCTGCAAGTCCCAGAGCATCTTCCTTCTTTCTCTCGTGGATGTAGTCGGTCGATCCTCGTCGGAGATGTAGAGCGCAATGAAAAGCGGCTCAGTGCACTGCGCTTTTATAGCTACTGAGAGCGCTGTGGTAGGGGGCGGTGAGTCGCTCGGCCTTGGCAACAAAGCCCTTTAGCGGAAGGGAGCCGAAAGGATTGTCGGGCACCGCTAAAGGCTTTGTCGCTTCGCCGCTAAAGGGCCCATCGCGCCGACAAAGGCCGGAAGAAGTACTCAAAGCCGGCAACACAGTAAATGATTAATTAGAAAGGGTGGCGGTGACATATAACTTCTTAATTCTAGAATTTGATATACAATTTTCTAAATCTAGGATTTCGGATCGGTACGAAAATCTCAGCTTTCAATTCTGTTTTGGTTTTAGTTTATATTATAAAGTTGTATTAAAAGCTTGCTTATTTGCGAGTACTATAGATTATGAAATGGTGGTGTTGAGGATTGGTAGTCATTCTTAAAATTTGGCCCGGAATCGAACCCGGAGACCTTCCACATTTTAGCCTAGAATGCTAACCAATACGCTACAGAGGCGTGTTCTAGTAGATGCCGTAGAAATATGCATATTATCTGCTAATTTATTACGTCTTGCTATTTTTTGCCGGCTGGTGGTGTGGTGGTCAGCATAACACCGCGTCAGGAATCCCAGGTTTGATTACTTATTAGGTCAAGTCTGGCATTGTTTTCATTACTCATTTTCATCATTCTGTCACCCTTCATCGTCTGCTTTAGCAGTTATGTGGAAAACAGCCGGTGGTAAAACCTAAAAATGTCATGCTATTTGAAAATTGAAATACCTGACTGATTTTATCGAATATTTAACTTGAATGAAATCTATCTGGTTCAAATAAATTTTAATCTTTCTGGAGTTTGATTAGTCCAATATTCGTGGTACTTTGGGTATTTACTATTTCTTCTTAATTCGAATACCATAGCAAACAAGACAAAGCTGCGAAAATTAATTTCTTTTAAAATTGTATTGAATATTCATAAAGTAAATGTACGTTACATGTTGGATTGTGCTCTTTTTTCGGATTGTGTTATTAGTAGCCTACTTTAATTTTGTAAGCATTATTTTCCAATTTAATTTTTGTGCTCTTTTTCTATTTCCCGAGAACTTACTAATTAAATAATTTAACCTAATTAAAGCGAACTAAATTTAAATCTAAATTAACTGATTATTGAAATTATCACATTTGCCTCCTTAAATACAAAAACACCTATGGTTTTTTCATAAATATTCAGCAAAACAAAAGAAAACAATTACTTATTGTTCCAGTAAACTAATATTTTAATTTTCACAAATTTTAAGTAAAAAAAACTAATTCAAACTGTGTTATATGTAGGAAGATTAAAAAATTTGTAATCAGATGTTATAGAAACACGTTATAGAAGGACAAGAAAGAAGTCGAAAGTAAATATAGACTGGCGCGTGCTGCATGACTGTACTCACATTTAAACACAAAAACATACTATTATTACCACTACATACATCCAGATGATCCAAAAATAAATGTAAACATTCTGACGTCATATAAGTTGTAAACCTTCCTTACAAACTCAACACCAGTAATTCTGTTTGGCTTTTAGATACTCAACTCACGATGTAACAAAACGTTTTTGAATTATTTACTGCATTCATTATAATCAAATACAGTATTACTGAAATGTAAGATCGGAAAATTGATAACTAATTATTTTCAACTATTGAAAAAATATTTTTCTCATAAGTTTTTTGAAATTTCCTAACAGTATTTATAGGGGAAAACACACCAGGAATTAATTTTCTAAGCTCTTTTCAATCGGAAACGGTAATTTCTGGTATACAGATAAATCAAGGATTATTATTATATTGTTCAAAATTACCGAAGTACATTGCAGCAATCCCACCTGCGCCGCAAGCAGACTTAGTACTACTTTAAAGTCTCAGAAAGTTGCATTAAACTAACTGGTTTATTCCTTTTCCAGATTATCCCGGCTTCACTTCACACTTTACTTTACCTAGGTATCACTTGCAGAATGCATAAGAGGTGTGGCTATTAAATAACAAGACTGACGTTGTAAAAGGTTTTATTTTAATTTTATACATAATCACTTATTGTTACCTTCAATATACACTCCTTCTTTATCCCTAAAACGCTCCATGCGGATTTTCCATTGTTGGAAACAGTGCTGGAAGTCATCTTCTGTCAGCTCCTTCAGGACACGTGCCGTTCAAAAATGTTTGAAAAGAAGCTAGCAAAAATGTTTGTACTGACACTTTGTACGCAATTGAAAATGACCCAAATTTTTTGGAAACGATAATAACATATGATGAAACGTGGTTTTTTACTTATGATCCGGAAACCGGAAACGAAGCGCCAATCCATCCACTGGAAGAGCCGAACTTCACCGAGAGCCAAAAAAGCTCGAATGAGTAAGTCAAAATTTAAAGCAATGATGATTTTTTTTTTTTTTATATCCATGGGATGTGTACCTTCACTAGGTTCCTGAAGGTCAAACAATGAATCAATATTACTACATTGAGGTACTTTCTAAACTACGTCAACGAATAAGGAAAAAACGCCCCCGAAATATGGAAGAACAAATCGTGGGTTCTCCACCAAGACACTGCGCCAGCTCATTCGGCGTTATCTGTCAAGAGGTTCCTAACCAAGTACAGCATCTCAGTGTTAGAACATCCATCTTATTCACCAGATCTTACACCATGTGACTTCTGCCTGTTCCCTAAGGTGAAATCTGCATTAAAAAGGAACAGGATTTGAGTCTGTGGAAGCTGTAAAAGAGAAAGCGGCACGTGCCCTGAAGGAGCTGACAGAAGATGACTTCCACCACTGTTTCCAACAATTGAAAATTCGCATGGAGCGTTGTAGGGATAGAGGAGTGTATATTGAAGGTAACAATAAGTGATTATGTATAAAATAAAAATAAAATTTTTTTTACAACGCCTGTCTCTTTATTTAATAGCCACACCTCGTATGTCAATTTTCGTGATTGTAGCTCTTTAGGAAGGTGTAGAAATACTATTTTTATTAAGTCGTTATCCTATTTTTACCCAAGAGGCTCAAGTGGTCAAATTGTGAATGCTGTAGTTTTTCTATTTACTGAGGAACAACTATACCAAATTTCAATTAGGTATAAATTTTCTCAGGAATATGAGAATATTAGTGATAAGTTCAGTCAGCCGATTAGTCATTGATGGCGTTTAAACACAATAAATTTGCATAACAATCTTTAAAAAATACTTTTTTAAAACCTATCGTAAAATAATCTTCCTTTGGTGTCACTAGCATAAGTAAATAACTTGCCTGCTAATAAATCAACTCATCACATCATTTCTATTCTCCGGTTTGTTTACGTTTTTCTTTTTTTATGTCATGCATATTTCTGTATCTTTAGTGTAATAATTCTATTAACAATTTTACCAAAATAACAAAGAAAAAGCATGTTGTGTCGTATGTAAAACTAGCATATGCTGTAAAGATTTAGTTACAATACTACGCAAAAACTGTATTTATCGTTCCAATAAAATATGACATTTTAAAAATAAAAATGGAATTTAAAGATAATCAAGAAATTATTGGAGTCAAGAGCGGATCCAGAGAGGGGACACTGAGGGCGATTGCCTCTCCCCAGATCAGTTGTTTTTTTACAAAATTTGCAGTTTTGACCATGTAATAAGAAACAGAACTATTTTGTTGCCCTGGAACTAACAGTCTGAGTGCAAGCAATTTAACACTTCATCTGTCGGTTATGGGCAGTAACGCACCTTATAAATAGGTAATTAAAATATTATCACTTTTGTACCTGATGAGGCTATATAAGTATTGTAAGAATGGCATTAATAGATTAAATAACCTAAAATATGCTTGAGATATAAACACTTTTTACATTTGTAATGTTCTAAAGAATAGAAAGTAGTTTTCAGCTTGTCCTTATTCATAGTTTTTTAGACTTAAAATCGAGTTTTCAGCTTTAAATTTTCAAAAATGTTTCGGGGGAGAACCCCTGGACCCCCCTCCCATGGTTTAGGGGTATTCTATACCCATAAAACCTCCGGATTGGCTCTCCCCATAATAGCTCTTGAACTCACCGTTGATTGGAGAAAAAATTTAAACAGGAACACCACAGGAATGGGTTTATGGCAATAGGTTGGACACCTGATGAAACCACTCGCTCAATCGGTGTTACTTAACTTTTTATGAAGACTGCCTACCAGCTGACATACTAGGCTGGCCCAACGGCTATACAGGCTTTTAATTTTCATTAATTTACGTTTTATTTCTGTAGATATGTATAAGAATTATAACCGGGAAGTTTGCCATCCTTTAAAGACGATTTTTACGTGGATCAAACAGCTAACACCTGGAGATTCCTCTGCAGCCGCGCCGTGGCTACCGGTGTGGGTTTTTTATACACAAAAAATACTAATTGCCGGATGCAGCTGCATCGCAGGCTTGCGTCAGCTGCCCCTACTTGGTGCTACGTTCACCCGTCACTACTATACCTACACTATGCTTGTGCGCCTGTAGATAATACTGTACGTTTGTGCTTGTTTGTATGTATAGCAATGCATGTTTGTATACATACTACTGTAAATGCTCCATACATATTTCTTTATCCACTGTCTACCCTAATTGCGTTCAAATCTTCCATTGATTTATCATTTTCAACATATTATATTAATATAAGTACGTAAAATTATGATTTTTACTTTCTCTTGCCTACATCAATATATAGGAAGGAAGTTCTGCCCATAACAGACAGATAGAGTGTCAAATTATTTACACACAATCCGATCGTTGCAGGGCTTAAATAAATAGTTCTGTTTCTTATCACATGGTCAGCCAATTAAATGACTTAATCATTTAAGAACTGAAGAGGTAGAGGTGTAAAATACACAAATCAGAGTTATCTCCTCTGAAAGTAATGAATTTCATTATATAGCCAGACCCTGTGGTGAATGAAGTGAAGGTGTCATTTGTAGAGTGGAAAATATGTGCTTTTCAGAGGGTCCGGCAAGCTGATAAGCGTATTTTTCCACTCAGTGAGGAAGGCAATTGTAAACCACCTCACTCCTCGTTCTACCTAGGTTAGTAAAACCTTTACGGGTTCAAACCAGCCTTTCGGCTGATGACCTAAACAACAACAGGAAGGAAAGTACCTATTGTTTTCATGTCTTCTTTTCGAAATCGAGTTTTCACCGGATCTACACGTTTTCAGACCCCCTGAACCCAAAACACATGTTTTTAGCGATCAGTCTGTGTGTGTGTGTGTGTGTGTGTGTGTGTGTGTGTGTGTGTGTGTGTGTGTGTGTGTGTGTGTGTGTGTGTGTGTGTGTGTGTGTGTGTGTGTGTGTGTGTGTGTGTGTGTGTGTGTGTGTGTGTGTGTGTGTGTGTGTGTGTGTGTGTGTGTGTGTGTGTGTGTGTGTGTGTGTGTGTGTGTGTGTGTGTGTGTGTGTGTGTGTGTGTGTGTGTGTGTGTGTGTGTGTGTGTGTGTGTGTGTGAGAGAGAGAGAGAGAGAACAGAATATCTCAAGAACAGAACATCGTACGAATTTGAAACTTGAAACTTAAGTTACATACCACTAGCGGACGGGACTAGAACATTTTCATCAAAATCGGTCATCCGGAAGTAGTAATTTATTCGTATCATTTTTCACTTTTTTGAGATTTTCTCAAAAGCGGCTTCTACGATTTTTTTTAAAAATTGCCTGATCTACTAAAATTTTATTCTCTACAAAATAGGATAGGCGCCATGTCTGCTGAAATTCTTGGGGAGGCTGTTTCCTCGTAAAAAGATTGTTTTTTAAGATTCCGGCTTCAATATGCATTTTAGCGCAAAAATGTTTATAATAAAAGTTGTAGAGAATTCAAAATTCTACAACTTTTGTTTGTAACATTTTTTTGTATAACGCTTAGTTTAGCGGTAATTAGCGATTTTCTTTTTTTCTCACGAGAACGTATAAAAAAATCAATTTTTTTTAATATTTCAGCCTTAATATGCACTTTAAGACAAAAATGTATAATCAAATTAGTAGGAAATTAAAAGATCTACAACGTTTATTTGATCATTTTTCTCTAAATAGTCTAGTTTAGCGTAAAAGATTGATTATCCGTATTTTGAAGCCAAACTGAGGTTGATTTTCATTTTGCGTTTTCATTCATGATTAAAATATGGTTATGTTTTTTGAGGTTAGTTTTTTGTTTATTTCTAATGTTTTATTACTTATGTTATATTGGTCATTATTTGCATTGGCAAGAGAAAGTTGTGTGAGGGTTTCACACCAGATTTTTTTATTTTACTTTCTCATACCTTTACGTTTTTAAGAACAGACCAGATAGGATTCTAAAATACAAAATCCTGAAAATTTAGTTGGTCAGTAGACATCTATATATTCAGACATACCTGAATAATCTTTGGTGGTTTGATTATGGTAAAATTTAAAAAAATTTACTTACGGTTGATAAAATTGTTCACTTGTAGAGCAATCTAATGCGATGATAAATCATGTTTATACATATGGAAAATCTGGTATTAAACACTTACTCTAATTTCTCTTACCAATGTAAATAATTAAAAATTGAACCTATGTTTAATCATGAGTAAATACTGTAAAACGAAAAACATAACCTAATTTTAATTATGAGTTAATAAAGCTAAATGAAAATCAACCTCTGTTGACTTTAAAATATGAAAAATCATTATTTGACGCTGAACTAAGCTAAGTAAAAATAATTCTTGAAAAAGTTGTAGGATTTTAATGTTCTATAATTTGGGTCTAATATACTTTTGAATTAAAAAGTAAAATCTAGTTGTTTGACGTAAATCTTTAAAAACAACCATTTTTTTTACTGATTTCACTGAGAAAATAGGGAAGATAACTTATTGACTCGTAACTATGCGCTGAAGAAAAATGCTTGAAATAAGAGTTGTAAGTTTCGTAATTCTACAGAATCCAAAATCTAGGTTGAGAGGGCTAAGAAGCCCTATGTTGGCGATATCGTGTTATGAAACACCTGGTCACTCGTTGAACAAAATAACGAACTAATGAAACCTCAGGGAAAATTCAGGGGTATTTTGTTAGTTTTAGGTAAAATTTGACTCGGGTTCAGTGGGGAATGGGCAGTCTTACGTACTTGGGGAAAATATTTTATAAAAATAGAGAGAATTTAAAAAAATGTATGTAATTCTCTACAGCTTTTAACTCCTCCTAAACCTCAACTCTCCTAACTTTCCTATCTCTCCTAAAGATAGTGGGATTTTTTTATTTTGTTGGAAGTGCTTTCCCAAACGCTGGGTCAATAGTATACATATTTTCCCAAAAAAATTTAATTCTGTTTAAAGCAGAGCTATTGACAATATAGACAAGCTAAAGATTTATGATTGGTTGCTAACCTCGGAAACAACTATTAGGTTAAGTCATTATTGCTTTGTTGTTTAGGCCATCAGCCGAAAGGCTGGTTTGAACCCGTAGAGGTTTTACTGCCTAAGTAAAACGAGGAGTGAGGTGGTTTACAAATGCCTTTTTCACTGAGTGGAAAAGTTCGCTTATCACCATGCCGGGCCCTCTGAAAAGCACATATTTTTCACTCTGCAAATGACACCTTCACTTCATTCACCACAGGGTCTAGTTATATAATAAAATTCATTACTTTCAGAGGAGATATCTCTGATTAGTGTCTTTTACACCTCTACCTCTTCCGTACGTAAATGATTCAGTCATTTAATTGGCTGACCATGTGATAAGAAACAGAACTATTTATTTTAGCCCTGCAACGAACAGATCGAATGTAAATAATTTGACACTCCACCTGTCTGTTATGGGCGATTATAGACAGACTGAAGGAAAACGTCAAAGAGATAATATGTTTTCCCAATTATTGATGTCGACGAACCCAAAAAATTTATTTAGGTTATTTTATTATTAAATATACATTTAATTGGGTGATTATGCCTACATAAGCCTTGGCTTATGCTTAGGTAAGAATATGAAGTGATATAGAGTTGAAAAAATATCAAACCTGACTTGAAATCGAACCAGGGATATCTGGGATAGAAGTCAGTTGCGCTGACCACTATACCAACCAGCTGGTCAATAATACCTTGAAATAATTGGCTCTAATAAGTAAATTCGTGTTAATAAGCAGAAACGCTCTAAAACCAAAATAATTGCGTCGCTGTATCAACCGTCACTCGACATTTGTAAGTTCCCGCCTTTTTAGTCGATTAAAATAACAATGCAATTTTCATGATACTATTTGTTATACAGTATTTACTATGAAACGTCAGTCAATGTCTTTTTTAACAAATACGTAAATTAAATTCTTTCTAATCGTGGAGCTTCTGTGTTAGTAGTGGATCAATTAGGGTTATTGTGCGCACGCGCACTCCCCACAGTTCTACTAGAATAAACATATATATTTATTTACCCTGACCGCTCGGAATAACAGCATCCGATATTCAAACAAATATCAGTTTTTCGTTGTGTAAAGATTATCTGTCGGTGCAAGAATAATTTTACCCATATTAGAACTTTAAATTTTTACTGACGTTGCTTTAATAAAGTTAATTATTTTTGTTCTATAAAAAATTTAATTCAATAGAATTTTTGTCTTTGTCAATTGAGTCATTATATAAATTTGTAATTTATCCATCCATGAGAATATTAAAAACCGTTACTAAGTCGTCTTAGTATAATAATACTATGTGAAAAAACTTGTTGAGATGCGCGCACTGGTACAAAGGAGAGGGAGGTTTATAAAATAATTCGAGAAGACGGTTAAAATGTTTGAATATAATGACGTATCAAAAAACCGGTAAGTGTCGCGTAGGGCGGGAACTGTAACCCATCTCTCCCGGTTACCTATCACGGTTGAAACGTGAGGGAGGCGAACTACTAAACGGAACTACAGGTAGCAACTGCACAGGTAGGGTCGAGAACTAGTCTGGCAACAATGCGCGCGCGATTATGTTCATGTGTTACGGCAAGGTCATTGAAGATTCTTGATGCCACAGGGTTTTTATAATTGTATCGGTGATTTTATAGAGCGTTAAGTAATTTTCATTCGATTATGGAGACTTCAATAAACAGATCTGTAATTTTTGAATGCCAAACCTTCAAAAATTTACAGTTATGAGATCATTTAAGCATTTGTATTTAATTACTTTACATCAGTATTAATACAAATGATTGACAAATAAGATCCAGGTCTACAAACTCATAATAAATGTTTTTGAGGTTTTATTTTTTTATTTTTAACATGGTCTCCCATGGCTTAATTTAAAAGTTTGTGCCAAATCAAATTTGAGGTTAAAATTTGACAGAAATAAAGGCATTCTGATAATAAACAAAATTTTATAATTTCCCTGTCTTGTAGTGATTAGCGCGCTAGCCCTAAATGGAAGATCCCGGGTTCAATTCCCGCGTAGGGTCTTTACAAGTCAAAACCCACTAATCCAGATCTATAACTTACACTCGCCGCTAATAACCAAGCTGTTGGTGGTAGTTTTTTTAATAAACTAATAATTGTAATTTCTTCTGCAATTATTATTTTCTGCATCACACTACAGACACCTCCAATATTTTGAAGAACACAAAATATCAGTCAGAAAATATCAAGAAGATGGAATTTAAATAATTTTAGTGAGCTAAAATTGTTAACAGTAAGACCTTTCATAAAAAAACAAGCTGTAAAACTGAGGCGTTTTCAAAGTATTTGCTGCCCAATAAGGGAGTAGTAACAACGTGCTATCAATATGTTTTCTAGCTACAGAAAAGAATACAAAAATACCAGAAGGGTACCGCATTCGGAAATATCCTTCTGCGGTAGTGAACACAATAAACCATAACTTAAATTTTTGGTGATAAGGACCAAATAACTGTGTTGAGGACAGAAGAGGTAAGACTAAGTGACACTGAAGAAGAGTTACTAGTTAGTGAATATGATGAATTTCATTTTACAGCCAGACTGTAGTGAATGAACTAATAAGTGGTTTTATTTAAGGGTTGAAAATTAAGTGCCTTTTGGGGTTATGGAATACTGTAAAGCTGTCATACGTTTCAACCCAGTGAGGAAGACAAAATCCCTCACTCCTCGTTTTATTTTGTAAAACTTTAAAGGATTCAAACAAAACTCTTGAATGTTGACCAAAACATTATTATTGTTTATACCTTACAAACATTTTATTTATTAAATGTTTAAATTATTTCTAAAAAAATGAATGTACCGTAAAAAAGAGCCAATATATCCGGACCAACAAACATAGACTTACGACGTAATTGTAGTTACACTCATAACATTGCAGTTTAAAAAGAAAATCTTGCATTGAAGTGAATATAATTTTCTTTAGACAACTTTCATTTATCATTTGCCATCCTTCATCCTTCTACCTTTTATGAGCAAACCACTTTCTAGAATCATCATTTGTATTACATACTTTATTGTCAGGCCTGTTCTTCACTTTTAAAAAAATGTAGAAACTAGTAAACCTAAGTAAACTATTTTTTAAATAATTTATACTTGTTTTTTTATTGTTTTAAAAGTTATATTTGTTTTATACTACTGTAAAAACTCCGTTGATTCGAACTTCACTTATTTGCACATTTATTGAACACTTTAGGCCTATTTTTTATTTATTTATTTTTTTAATTTATTTAACGTCGCATCAACTACAACGGTCATTAGCAACGACGTTGGGGTGTAACTATTGTACAATGGAGGATGAAATGATTTTTTGTAACGTATGAAAATATGCCGTGCCTGAGTGGGATTCGAACCCAGAACCGCACGATGAGAGGCGAACACGTTACCAACTGCACCAATGCAGCCGAACACTCTATTGTTTATTATTTATTTTAAATTATTTAAATTTATCCACAATTTGAAAAAAGTGTAGGAGTCAAAGTGTTTATTTTACTACGTATACGTACGTACACATTCGTGGATCATAGATAAATTATGTTACACTTAGTCTACATCATAACTCAGTCAAATTTTATTTTAGCTACAAAAAAACAGAATTTAAAAAATCTATAAAGAAAGGTGGCAGCTTTAAAGTGGTAGCCCATTGTCCCTACAGGGCCTAAAAGTGGTAAGCCTATCACTTTTAATTATTATCTAAACACTCAATAATACAAAAATTGTAGATGCTGTAATATTTTACTATTTTTACTGTTGGTTTGGTCTTTCTTCTTCTTCAAATCAAGGATTAGATCCCAAGACCTTTTTTGGCATCTACCTAGTCACTGGTCACCCCGGATCGCGTCGTCCAATCGGCCTGTAACTTCTGCCCAGTCTAGGAATCCTGCGTGGAGACATTCTTTCAAGATGATCGTTCCACTTCCGGCGGTACTCCATAATAATTGTCTCCTTAAGAGGACACACAGCTAACTCTAGACGTTGAATGAAGTAAAATTATATTTTGTTATCAAATACTACCCGTAGGTAGTATACACCGTACTCCGTAGGTAGGTGGTTACTTTACGTATAAAGTAAACAAATTATTTTTTCTGTTTTATTTTATAATTTTGTTCCAAAATGATGTATCTATAATTTTTGTGAAAATTGTTATACAGTAGTTTCATTTTTGTAGTTACTAATAACCTCTGTTGTTGATGTGACTTTAAAACAATAAATTTAAAAATTTAGAAGATATTGTTTTTGTTAAGTGCTTTAATTCAATTTGAAGATATATTTTATGTATATCTTATATGTATTTTTATTCTTTGTCCGACTGTTATGCGTATTAAGGCGGCTAATACAGACGGTGAAGGGTGATTTCTGAAAATGAGTGATGAAAAATATTTAGACCTAACCGGGAATCGAATCCGGGACCTTGACATAGACTAGTTGCACTGATCAGTAGTTATTACTGTATTATTACTAAAACTTTTTGCCAGCCTATAATTGTAAATTTTCCCATAACAGGCAGGTGGAGTGTTAAATTATTTGCACTCGATCTGCTAATTCTAGGACTAAAAAAATTGTTCTGTCTTTTATCACATGGTCAGCCAATTATATGACTAAAGCATTTACGAACAGATGTGGTAGAGATGTAAAAGATACTAGTCAGAGTTTTCTACTCCGAGAGTAATGAATTTCATTATACAGCCAGACTCTGTGGTGAATAAAGTGAAGTGTCATTTGCAGGGTGGAAAGTTGGTGCTTTTCAGAGTTCAAGGAATGCCGATAAGCATAGGCTACTTTTCCACTCAGTAAAGAAGGCAATTGTAAACCGAGTCACCCCTTGTTTACTTAGAAAAGCCTCTAGACCTCTAGAGGTTCAAACCAAAAAAAAAAAATTGATGACCTAAACAATAACAACTGTGAAACATTTTGTTACTATTTGTGTTTTTATCGGGACCGACACTAAAAGAAATAAGTAGTTAGTTATGATGATCAGAATTTCATTATTTGTAATTCAGTACGAATTATCGAGATTTTGTAATTGACTTTTTCTTTTTTTAATAAGATTTCACAAGGTTTATTATAAGTTGCCTTATAATTTATCTGTCATTTGTGTAATTTATAATTGTAAAAGTTATAAGAATCTAGTACCTTACGAAGAAGTTAAAAAATTACATATAGATTCATGTTTTAATGTTGTAATTAACGCAGAACGTGATTTTATATTGTTGTTTCAGTTTATTTTATTTTTTTATAATGGCGTACTTTCTACTTCCTGCGATGCTGGTATACGCGAAGTGAAATCTGGGGCTCTCTTTAAGAGAAACTAACCTAAAAAATTCTTCTTCTTCACATTCTCTGTTTAATATGCCTCAATTCTATTCGCTTCCTTTATTCTGCATGTTGTTTATAAAATACAATTACTGTTACAGTCTTACAACAAAATCTTCAATCTGTAAAAACATGAATTACAATAAAAAACATTTATGAATTACAATATTGACAAATAGGAATATCGGTAGTATTATTCCGTTTTATTCATGCTTTATAATTAACTTATTAAAAAAATTGTTTAACATAAGTAATACAAATACATAATTAATTAAGATGTTTTTACTGAAAAGTATTAGACTACCAACATCAATGGAGTTATGAAAGAGTGAATTGAATTGGTTTAATGCACCAAATATTTTGAGCTTTACTATGTAAAACGAGGAGTGTGGGGGTTTACCATTGCCTTCCTGAGTAAAAAAGTATGCTTATCTGCATGCCTGACACTCTGAAAACCACCTAATTTCGACCCTGCAAATGACACCTTCACTTCATTCACCACAGAGTCTGGCTGTATTATGAAATTCATTACTCTCAGAGGCGATTACTCTGACTAGTGTCTTTTATACCTCTTCTTCTTTTGTTCTTAAATGCTTCAGTCATATAATTGGCTGACCATTTGATAAGAAACAGAATTATTTTTTTGTAGCCCTGAAACTAGCAGATCGAGTGCAAATAATTTAACACTCCACCTACCTGATGTTATGGGCAGTCGAGCACTATACATATTTCAAATACACGGAAATATAGATTACGTAGACTACAGTAATTTTAATATTCAATTACAAATTACTGAAAGTGAATAGTTTTCAACGAAATAAATTTAAATTTTTAATACGCCAGTTAATTTGTATTTATCTATCCGAAATATGTATTACTACTATTCATAAAACAAATCATGCGCCTTTTCGGTGGCTTATTCAGTAGCGTTGGTTAAATTTAAAGTTATTCTATTCCCGGACAATTCTAGAAATTTTTCCCACCGTTCCTTAAAAGTACTACACATAATCTCATAACCACGAATAATAGTAGTAATAATAATAATAAGAAGATAATAAAACATATGATGAAACGTGGTGTTTTACTTATGATCCGGAAACGAAGCGCCAATCCATGCACTGGAAGAGCCGAACTTTACCGAGAGCCAAAAAAGCTCGAATGAGCAAGTCAAAATGTAAAGCAATGATGATTGTTTTTTTTTATATCCATGGGATTGTGTACCTTCACTAAGGTTCCTGAAGGCCAAACAATTAATCAATATTACTACCTTGAGGTACTTTCTAAACTACGTCAAAAAGTAAGGAAAAACGCCCCCGAAATATGGAAGGACAACTTATGGGTTCTCCACCAAGACAATGCGCCAGCTCATTCCGCGTTATCTACCAAAAGGTTCCTAGCCAAGTACAGCATCTCAGTGTTAGAATATCCACTTTATTCACCAGATCTTGCACCATGTGACTTCTAATTGTTCCTTAAGGTGAAATCTGCATTAAAAAGGACAAGATTTGAGTCTGTGGAAGCTGTAAAAGAGAAAGCGGCACGTGTCCTGAAGGAGCTGACAGAAGATGACTTCCAGCACTGTTTCCAACAATGGAAATTTCACATGGAGCGTTGCAGGGATAGAGAAGGAGTGTATATTGAAAGTGACAATAAGTGATTATCTATAAAATAAAAATAATTTTTTTTACATCAGTCTCGTTATTTTATAGCCACACCTCGTAATATTTAATTCCTGACTTGTGTGGTTATAACATTCATCTTAACATTTATTTAGAATTCCTAAAAAACTAGAATGAAGAGGTGAAATAAATATGATAACTAATTAAGGGACTAAACGTCCTTGCCATCGTCCCATAAATGAATACTAGTTTGGCATACAACAAAAGATTTAAGGTGATGTATTAAGTAATTTTGGATTGATTTATAAATCCGGAAAATAATACACGCCGCAAAAAGATGAAAAGGAGTTGGAGGTTGTAGGTCGAAGAAGAGGGCATAGAAGAGGAAGAGGCATATAAGATGAAGTGCCTGCGTTCATGAATGATAGTGGTAGGAGTTTTGTGAACATTGATTTTGGAAGCCCCTTATTAAAAATTTGCATTTCGCCCTTCTTCTGTGTTTCACGTATGATATAAACGACAGGAGTGGGAGAATTGTGTAACCCTTCAGGGAATTCGGATTTGATAGTGGCATACAGAAAACGGAAAGACCCCCACTTTTTTGACTGAAATAAAATTGTCAAGTCACTGAAAACAACACAATTAGCGTCCGTATGATAAAAAATCCTGAATAGCTACGTATACCGTAAAAAATGTCAAACTTTACGAAGCATATGTTAGTTGGCGCCTGGCTACGTCATTGTTGCTAGTTCTGGATACATAGGTAACAACCCTCATATCCAGTACAGGTGACTGCTATCAAATTAGTAGGTCTTACTTCATAAATTTCACCCTATTTTTAAAAATATTAAGTGAAGAAAATATGTTTAGATAATAAAATCAGTTTTATTAAAAGGATAATGATGATGGACAGTTGATGCAATTAGAACCTTGATCATAGGGTTAGAATATTCATGATGTGCAGTCCATAAGTAAGGTTAATTGCGAGTGGGTTTATAATAAACGTATCTAGAAAAGTGCAGCATAACGAACGAACAGAAAACAGTATACGTCTTTTAACTTAAACAGCCGAGCATTGATTATGAAGTCGTGCTAAACGAATGCATGCAACACCTGGCGGGCAGGTTGCAACATCAAGGTTGTACCGAGGTTATCATCTCTCTCACTTTAAATACCCTGCGTAAAATATACTGTAGGTTCTGTAGAATGGTAGATATCATCATAATCCTTAGGCGGTGTTGTCTGTCCTTGCAATCGCGAGGAGCGACAGACACTACCTGCTTTTTGCTCTGCCGGACACTACGTAGCCCTACTTCAATATCATACTACAACAGTCATTTGGCTAATTACATTTCTTTATTTCTAATCGTACTGTAGAATGTAGAGATTGCGAAAAAGTGTCAAGAACATAGTTCACGAGCACTATAAAATTATTATACTCAATTAATTTAACAATATTTGCCCGGTTTACATAATAACCTGCATGAAAAATACTATTTATTTTTGAATACTTAGTTTAGGACAAATTTTACACGTATAGTAAAAAATATTAAAACATCTCGTAGCTCGTTTTGTACCTGACATTCTCAGCATTATTCCTATGTAAAACGCTTTTCTTCTCTCTATCACCCATCCATAATCTTACCTTCTTTTTAAACTTCATATTCATTTCGGATATTGGTAACCATATTAGGCCATCTTTATCATAAATGCTGATGATAGTGACGAGATATATAGATGTAATACATTAGGAATATTAAGCGAGAATTGTATCTCCTGGTCGACTTAAATACAACTTAACACAATACAACTTCGCTTTGAAATCTGGAACGCGTGAAAACTTCACAATATACAGTCGAACTTCTATAACTCGGATCCTCAAGGGATGAGGGAAAAATGAACAACCCAACTCAATAGGCTATGTACATACAATATGTTTAAGACATTGAACTATCACTTGGTTGATAAAATTGGTAAACCCAATTTTTAGGTTAAATTATTTACAAAGAAAATGTACGCCCACCAAACATTTGATTTTATATTCATTTAAAAGCCATTAATTTTGAGAAATAAATTTGAAATTTGTTACTGAAAGTTACTTAGTACGATTAAATTTAAAGAAATGAAATCTCTCTCTGATTAAAATGTGAGTTAAATTCGTGTAAATTACGTGAAGTGCTTTTTCTTACACAGCACAGGGAATGAGAATTTGTTTTTTTGGCTTATATAATCTAATAATTATTTTAAACAAGTTGTATTTCTTGAGGTTATTGACCCAATTAGTGTTCTATATTTTTATCTTGCTATTATAACAAAAAATAATGAGTATTGATTATTTACCTTTATTTTCGGTGGTCGATAAGGAAATTAAAAAGGACTGGTTCATTATAATACGTGATGTAACAATGTGGTTTCAGTAAACGCAAAGCAAAAATTAACTTAACGCTTCGAAAAATATCTTATCTCACCTTAGGATTAGACATTTGTATTAATTCATGGATTATTTCAGAAGTTCGTAAAGTCTTATAATAATTTGTTCTAAATTAGTTTGTTTTCAGATTTATTAGTGAAACATAAATTAGCCAATAAGAAACCTTATTCTCTTGAAAAAAACCAACATAATTTAAATTACATTTAAACTTCATCTATCAGATTCATCCTCATAATCTTGTAGCTCTACAGCCCGTGGTGGGCTTTGGCTTCCTCCACAATCTTTTTTGCTAGTTGTCAGCGCTCTCCGTCCACTAATATTCATCAACCTCTTCCTAGGATGGTCTTTCCTTCTTCTCTTGTAAAGCCTTTCCTTCCATATCACTTTAACCATCCTCGGTAATTCCATTCTCTCGATTGACTCAACCACTTCAGTCTTTGGGCCTTTATGAAACAGACTATGTCTCTCCCTTCAATTAGACTATCCAGTTCCTCATTCTTATGTACTCTCCAGTCATCTCCAACTCAAATGGCCTATTCCCACAATGCTAGTTTACTAGCTGCTAGTAGTAGGAGTACAGGACCTACTAGCACATAGATGATGGTTCCCACGGAGCTAGTTAATTAATGCCAGCGCTCTGAAGACATGCGTGAGTTGTGTTGAGTACTGCTGTACAAAGTACAGCTTACTAGCAACTAGCAACGTTTCCAAACGTTCACACCGAGCTAGTTTACTAGCGCTAGTCAATCGTAAGACTTTTTTCCCCTACTAGCGCTAGTAAAATCAAACATGATCAAAGTCACTAGCGCGGTAGTGAATACTAGCGCTTTAACTAAACTAGCTGCTAGTTTTTCGTTCCCAACCGGTCCAAAAATCTTCCTTTCGAAGATTCTCAATAGGTTCCAATCTCTTTCTAACAAAGTCTATATTTTGTAGCCATATATGACAACTGGGCGCACCAAACTCATATATAAGCCTAATCGTAACTTATTTTCAGTTTTGTGTTCCTACTTATTAATTTATTCTTAAATAATTTTAGATTGGTAACGCAAATTCTATTACTTCCAATTGAATTCGTTCTTGTATTGAAATACTCATCGCGTTTTTGTGGTTTAAGATATTACCCTACTTCTAAAATTCCTTAACTTCATCAAATCTTTTCTCTAAAAATAATGAACTGCGAAATTCTTTTTTCTGTCAACTTCAATTTCATAATAAAAAAAGTATGAAACATTTCATAAATACAAATAAATTTAATGTTACCATCCAAAGGGCTTTAAAAGAGGACACTTGAAGCGTGAGATTTTTTGAAGATAGCTATATTTTGAATTAAATTCTTTTAATTACACAAAAATTAAAACAACTTCAATCTAAAAGTTAAGTTAAATACGAGTATTTATTTCAGATTGTTATAAAAAATTTAGTACAAATTCAATATTTGTTACCCTTTTGGAATAATACCGGGAAAGTGGATGATAATATCGTTTATTAGAAGCATTGGACAGATGCGCTGTTACCTATAGCCAGTCTTACAGGGGAGTTGAAATTCATAAACAATAGTTAGTATATTATATTCCCAACATTGAAATCACCGGTCATTCTTTTTTGCCCTTTACGAAGCTCTCCCCTTTTTGTGGCCACCTCGCTCAGCTGCTTCCGCAATAGGCGATAGGGAAGCTTCTCATGACCTACTTCCGTTCTACGCAACAATGTTAGCCTGCATTATAAAAACCTTTTTTTATTCATCCGTACACAAATACGAGTAAAATCTTATTTATTGTAAAAGAATGCATTTTATAAATAACGAAGAACAAGCGAAGAATGTAGTATTTAAACAATTACAACTTGATTTTTGTGAAAAATAAATTTAAATTAAAGTTGCTTAAAAAAAGCTGCGAGGAAATGTGTCACAAACATGTATTAACCAGTTTTAATATAATGGGGACGCAGTACTTAAAATGTTGAATTCGTTTTTTATTATAGGAAAAGACAACGCTCCGGAGAATTTTATTTACTACAAAAATACAATTTTATCGAGCTTTCTTTTTTCTGCATTATACAATAATACAATAGTTCTGATAAATCCTGCGTACATGATAGATACCAAAATTTATCTTTTTTGTTATTAACTTTTAACTGTTGTATTTATTTTATACTTTTTAAAAAATATGATTAACTTAATTCTGTAAATACTATACGTTCATAACTCTGCAACTGCTGCAAATTTTGTAAATTTCAATAGTTCATATGTTTCTAAACAATGAAAAGGTGTTTTATCGGTATGAATTTCCTTAAATCTCCCTTAAACCTGAGCAGAAACAAACGTTTTATATTTTGTTTAATTCAAACAAACATTGGTTAGTTTTAATCTATTTTACGATTACCTACTAAGAATATTTCATTTATTACATTTATTGATTTATTGATCAAATTTATTGTTCTTGTAGAATGCCGGTTAACCGAATCCCGGTTATGCGAAACAACAGGAAATCAATAAATTTTCAATGTACGTGATTTACGTAAAAAACATTCATTTAAGATTTCGTTATGTTCTGTTGAACAAAGTGAAAAGTGAAATTTTAATTTAAATATGGCTTGACATTGCAGCAAAACAACGTAGAGAAAGTATAGTACGAGTAGGTCTACATACAGTTCAAAAGAAAATTTTGGGTCAATCCATTTCAAATCACCAATGAATTTAAATTGTTCCTCAATATTTTTAATTTTTTAAATTTATTCACCAAGAGTGTTCCGCTACCATATTGAAGTTCCAAAACCGGGTTAAATTTTCAAAATATTTCGTACAATTCTTTTGGCGGAAAATTTTTCATCGGCAGTGTAGCCCATTTTTGGTGAAAAACGTATTTTAACCAAAATGTTCAATATAAAATGAGGGTTACGTTTCAGATCCTTACAATATTCTTCCTACATGGTTAGGGTACGTACCAAAACAGTTCACACGGAAATAGAAAAAAAAATTGTTCAAATTTCAATTTTATTTAGTATGTAGGAAATAAGACAGCTTAATATCGTATTTTGATTAAAATTTATTAAATGCTTGTTAAATCGATAGTTTTTATTTTTTTTAAAAAGCGATGTTACTAATACATGAACATTTCATTCCTTGTTAGATCCATATTTGTTAAATCTGGGTTATCCGAATAGGGTCCGCCCCAATTTTTTCGGATAAACGAAATTCAACCGTAAAGTTTTTTTACATTCAACTGTGATGCACATTAATGCTAATCCAGACGATGACGAATGGTAGATGAAGTTAAGTAATGAAAGAATGTCAGAAATGGTTGGGATTTGAACCGGGATCACTGGCATAGTTATTGTTTAGGTTAACAGTCGAAAAGCTGGTTTGAACCTCTAGAGGTTTTACTAAGTAAAATGAGGAGTAAGGTGGGTTTACTATTGCCTTCCTCACTGAGTTAAAAGAGTATGCTTATCAGCATGCCCAGACCCTCTGAAAACCTCCCTCTCCACCCTGCAAATGACACCTTCACTTCATTCACCACAGAGTCTGGCTGTACAGTGAAATTCTTTACTTTCAGAGAAGAAAACTCTGACTAGCGTCTTTTACACCTCTACCTCTTCTGTTCCTAAATAAATCAGTCATATATTTGGCTTACTATGTGATAAGAAACAGAACTATTTTTTCTAGCCCTGGAACCAACGGATCCAGTGCAATTAATTTAAGACTCCACCTGCCCGTTATGGTAAAACTGGACTAGAATTAAAACCAATTGTGCTGACGTCTATTAACGAAGGTAATTAAATAATGCAGCTGGAGTTTTATATTCTAGATGATTATTTTAACAAAACATTCATAGATTTTGCAGAAAACGTGAAATCCTGAACGAAGTATTAGCTAAATCATTAAAAGTATAATGAAACTGATTTTTTCCAGGAAGTCTGTTATCATTGCCACGTTCTCTGTACTTCAACAGCTGCGTCATTTTTTTTTATCAACATTGTTATCTTTTTGTTATCAGAATTTTTTCTCCTGTTAGAGTTGTAATGATTCATTAATTTATTTCCGTTACATAATACACCAAGTTATTATTCATCATTGAGTCACACGTGACCACATCTGATAGAATTACATTATTAATAGTAAATGAAAAAAGTAAAATCAAAAACTCTTTAACAAACATTTCTAAAAATGAATGCATGGTAAAAGTCATAGATTACGTATTACTTCTAAGCGCAGACTTACCCCCACAAAAAGTGACGTAAAAGTTTTGCTTTACATCTCCTGTGCAATAAACATAGTATATTGTCTGTCCATTTAGACAAATTTAGTAAATTTATAAAGTCCATTTCAGAAAGAATTAAACTGTTTACGCCTTCTTTGTTCGAAGAACCCTCGTGAACCTTATTTATAACAGTATTTTTGGATCTTGTCTTTTTAGCGATTGTTTACAGCTATTATTGTCTTTTTCGCATCCCAAATGCCAAGCTCTCTAATCTTCCATCCAACCACCTAACTACACTCTCTTTTAGTCATCCTCTCCATTACTCCATTCATCCATTGCTTTGCTAGGCGTCCCCTTCTCCTCCTCTACCTTAGATTCCAGTTCCTTCCCGTAGGTTTACTCTGCTGGGCTCCCTGTCTTCATTCCTCTGATGCTGATTTCAAAACCACAACAGTGTCTTTTTCTATTTCATCTAGCACACTATTAGGCCTTTTCCCGGGTTACTTCATTTCCTGTATGCTCGAACCTCGTGTTAAAACAACTTATTATCCAGAAGTTTACTTGCATTTCTGCAATCATCCGTTGACATTCGTCTGCCAAAATATTATTCTTTTAACATAAAAATATTTATACCCAGAATGACAAGAAAACTAGAATCAGGTTATTAAAGTAAATCTTTACTGATTTTTATTAATACGAGTATTTAAATGAATTTGAACGAAGCCAATTCAGAGCTGTTGGAAATTAAATTTCTTCGGGTAGTAAAGGGTGCACTCTTGAGGACAAGATAAGAAATGACGTTATAAGACAAAAGGTGCAAATATTTAGCCTGGAGAAGAAGTTTAATGAGTTTAACAAATTCAACTGGATTAGTCATCTGGAACCCATGAAGGGAAACCATTTGCCTAGATTAGCAATGAGTTGTAAACCGAATGGTCGAAGACGTGTTGGTCGTTCGAGCGGAAATGAAATTTCTTCGGGTAGTGAAGGGCCTGCACTCTTAAGGACAAGATAAGAAGTGACGTTATAAGACAAGAGATGCAAATATTTAACCTGGTGAAAAAGTTTAATGAGTACAGCATTAACTGGATTAGTTATCTGGAACCCATGAAAAGAAACCATTTGCCTAGATTGGCAATGTTTATAAGCCGAATGGTCGAAGACGTGTTGGCCGTCCTAGGGGAAGTTGGAAGAAGAAGGAGGAGGAGGAGGAGGAGGAGGAGGAGTAGGAGTAGTAGTAGCAGCAGCAGCAGGAGTAGGAGGAGGAGGAGGAGGAGGAGGAGGAGGAGGAGGAGGAGAAGGAGGAGAAGGAGGAGGAGAAAAGAAGAAGTTTTGGACTCCAATATATAAAAGCAGAATAACAGCTATGGAAAGGAGTTTCTGGAGAAGTTATCATCTGACTGTGTTAGATCGAGTTAGTAATGAAGAAATTTTAACGAAAATTGAAAAAGAGGTTTTATTAATGGAAAAAATTGAAAGAGAATTCATCTGTTATGGTCATCTGTGATGAATGGAGGAAAGAATATTATAGAAGATTTGGCAACGGGTTCAAGCTGGACGTAGAAGAAGTGAGTACGACCCAGAAAGGAGCGGATGGGTGGTGTAAAGAGAGCTATTGATGACGAGGGGTGTAAGGGATGAAAACGTGTTCAGTAGAAATGAATATTGTTTTGGGTTGAGATAAATGGCTGAAGTTTTGTTATTTATAAATAACCAGATCCTGAATAAGAACTCAGAATAAACTTCACAATATTATTCGAAAAAGATGCAAAATTGATGGAGATGTAAACCATGTGGAAAAACAAACTTAAGTAGTTTGGGGGACAAAATCCCCTCCATAATCATGAAATTGGCTGTTTGTTTTGAAACAAAAGAAGTAAACAATAGTAGGCTACCTATCCTATTAAAAACTTAATGTGACTGACCTACAGTCCGATTTGTATAACTCAGTTGTTCAGAGCAACTAAGTCACTGAACAGTGCCAACAATTTGGTCAAGTGTGTTATATAATACTTATAAATAACGTTAAAAAAAACTACTGAAGGGGAGTACTGGTAAAACATGTTTCTATAACGTGTTGCGAAGAATGTGAAATTACATAATGCAGGTGTGCAGGCCTACAAAATGAATGCAGTTTGCTCATGTTTATTACCGATTCATCTTACAGGTAAATATCGCTACCTGTTTGTTATGAAATATATTAGTTTTAATTGCTAATTGCGCCCACACTTAGCACAAACTTGCTAGCATCAGTGGAATACTAATAAGAGTTAAGGTGAGCTGGAAGGCAAATTGAAAAAAAGCAGTTTTTAAATACAGTTCAAAGAATTAAGTTTTAAATGTTTGTTTTATTCATCATTTTTTCATTCATTTAATCATGGTTGGGCTTTCGTGGATGTGTAGAATTTTTCCTTCTTTTCCTAATCGGCTATAACACTTGCTTCTTTTCCTTTTAAGTTCTTCACATCCTCGTAACACAGGTTGCTCTTATACTACGCACAACACTCATACTACATCACAAACATCACACTTCTTTGACACACACACTTAAATAACTCACACACAACACACACAAAGGGCTATTTTACACATTCATAACGCTGACGAGACCCGTAACAGGTAGGTAGAGTGTTAAAGTATTTACACTCGGTCTGCTAGTTCCAAGGCTACAAAATATAGTTTTGTTTCTTATCACACGGTCACCCAATTATAGAACGAAGCATTTAACGACAGAAGAGGTAGAGGTATAACAGACACTAATCAGAGTTATCTCTTTTGAAAGTAATTAATTTTATTATACAGCCAGACCCTGTGGTGAATGAAGTGAAGGTGTAGTTTGCAGAGTGGAAAATATGTGCTTTTCAGAGTGCCCGGCATGCTGATAAACATACTTTTCCACTCAGTGAGGAAGGCAATTGTAAACCACCTCACTCCTCGTCTTACTTAGTAAAACCTCTACAGGTTCAAATCAGCCTTTCGGCTGATGACCTAAACAACACATCCTCGCAAATACACTGTCCGTCCACTATCTTCAGATCCAATTTCATAGTGTACCTTTTCTTGAACTACTCCGCTTTTTGTCCAGCATTTCTGTACAAAGAATATTTAGAACAAAAAAAACAGTGTGGATACAGTAGAACACAAAATCTACTTGTACAGGGTTATAAAAGTAGATTTTTGTGCGCTATCAAATTTACTAATAGATTTTTTATTCTCGTATTTCAAATAAATGAAATTAAAGAAACATAGACTACTATCTCATTAATTTATTTTTCGTCATTTTTATTTCTCTCTAACTGTACTCTGGGCGCCTACGACTACAAAAATTGAATTTCAAGAAAACTCGTTATAACAATTCTGGGCTCATTTTTTTATTGAAGTGCTCTTGGCACATTTTCCACTCTGCAAATCACACCTTCTCTTCATTGAGCACAGAGTCTGGCTGTATAATGAAATTCATTACTTTCAGAGGACATATCTCATCATCATTTCCCGTCTGGTGCGTACTCGATTAAATCGGAAGGTTTTCCGATGTGTGAGGTGGCTGTACAGCTGTCAGTGTGAGAAACATGGATTTTCCAAATAATCTGCAAATTTGTATCGATTGCTTCTGTGCTTATAATGATAATAGATTATACATATCATTCATAAAAATAACTTCTCATTTTATTTATCCTTTGTTTTAAATGTCTGTATTTTAAAAGTCGAACGTCTTACTTTTTCGATAGCACAAAACAATATTTGAGCCTCTAACTTTTTTTCTACTGATCAGATCGAGGTTTTCAAAAGCTTAAAACTTACTCCAGAAACTGAGTGATCTATAGATAAAATTTGATTTAAATCGGTTGAAAAGTTTAGGAATTCATAAGAGACAAACAAACATTCATTTTTATATAACTTATATAAATTAGTATGATAAATAATGAAGTACGGGGTCCTCAACTTACGAACATAATGCGTACCGGCCGAGTGTTCGCAAGTCGAATTGTTCGTAAGTCGGAATACACGTCAGTAGATTTCGTAGTGGACACTAGAGACCTGATTGCTTTTCATAACGTACAAAAACTAGCATACTTAGTGAAATAGTAATCAGCAACTAAATAAAGATAAAATCTGTTAAACCTTTATATTCGTTTTTAATATGTACTTATAGTAACTTATTACATACTGTATATACTTTTAGCAACTGAATACAGTTAATACATAAATACATTCAATACTTAATACAGAAAGAAAAGACCATTAAAAATAAAAAATAGCAAAAATATAAAATAAAAAGTAAACATTTCATAAAAATTTAAAACATATTGAAGATGGTTTTACAATATTTACAGCTTTGGCTTTATTTGAAAAAAGTTTTGAATGGATGTTTGAACTGTACAAGTTTCTTTTCTTCCAAAATAATTTTGTAACACATTACAGCTCAAAACTCATTGACCGCTCTAAACATTGTTTGGAAACTTTGTTGTAATTACATTCCAAATAATATCAAGTGATAAAAAAAAATAGTTTCTGGCGTTCGTATCTCCGGATGTTCGTAAGTTGAATGTTCGTAAGTCGAGGATCCACTGTACTCATAAAAATGTATATTGCAACAAAGTCTAGACAATGTCTATGAAATTTAAGGACATGAAGAAAATGGTTTTTGAGTGGAGTTAATAAGAAACGCAAAATAAATACTATTTAAGTAGTAAAGATTTTCAGATAGATGCGTAGTAAAAAATTACATACTATAAACATTAAAATGTTTTTCATTATACAATAAAATTATTATCAATATAGCCTACGTCTTAATTGAAGATAAAATATTAGAGAGCTACTTATTGATTTTACTTATTTCGTTCAATTTCACCGCTTGCGTATTGTTAACTTAAAAGAATAAAACATGGATTTATTGTGATGTAATTAAAATCACAGAAAACACCTTATCACGTTTAGGTATCGTTAAATTACGTAATTAACTGATTTTATTCATTGTTTCAAAGCGGCTACAAAATCAGAAAGTGAAAGAATGATCTAACGACGTTGTCGTAAATGACAGGGCCTTGCGGAGAGCCTTGATGAAGGTAAGGCAGGTGAGCGCAAACGGAGGAAGAAGTAAGGGTGTTGTTGCGCAAATTGAACGCGGGGAGTGTTTACAGGGCAGAGTGAGAGAGCCATTCCACTGCAGTAGGTCAAGGTTCGACACTGTTATAGCTGAAATGAGGGGTACTGTGGGCCGCTGCCAGTGGGGTAAGTGGTATTGGTCACGAACCGTGGATCTGATCACAAGGTGTTTTCCTTACGATCGTTCGTTAATCAATGAAAATACTCATGGTACAACCCCCACAAATAATTTATTTATATTCTATAACTTAATCCCCTTCATCTGTGTACTTTACATACTTCTAATAGTGTTTCTATTTCGTAAATACCGTTTTGTACACCTCCTCCTTTTTTTATTGGACTACTAAAATAAATATTTAATATGAAAAAATCCATATAAACAAAGGTATGACTTTCTTGTTTTCCATAGTTTCAGAATATTTTTCTTTGTTGTTGTTTAGGTCATCATAAGCACGCTTATCAGCATGCCGGGCCCTCTGAAAAGCACATTTTCCACTCTGCAAATCACACTTTCACTTCATTCACCACAGGGTCTGGCTGTATAATGAAATTCATTACTTTCAGAGAAGATAACTCTAGTATCTTTTACACCTCTACCTCTTCTGTTCTTAAATGATTCAGTCATTTAATGGCTGACCTGAACGATACCGGATATTCTTTACCTGAACGATATCGGAGAGAGCGAAAATTGCTCTTTACTAGCGTCATTTTGAGTACTTTTCACCCAAAATATATAACCTGCTCCCGTTAGATTTAAAAAGTCTAACAGGTTTAAAATTGTATAAAGAGCTAAAAAAATGGATAGCCAAAACAGGTAGAGAGAAAATAGTAAAAATGGTCAGCAATATTCAAATGTAGATGTAACTAAAGAGACAGGACGAAAATAAAATAGTGTATTTATTTACTTTTTTATTGTTTTTTTATTTTTAAATGTAACGATAAATTTTAGGTTGTATTAAATTATCTTTATTTATATTAAAAATAGTGTAAGTTTAATAATATTATTAAAATGTAATGTATCATAATTGATACAATCGGAATCTTAGTAAATAGCAAAGTATTAGTTAAGTTAGTGTAGCAAGTAAATATAGTAGGTATTGAATGCTGTTGCTAATAGTTAATACTTCAGTTTTTTGATATTTATTTAACAGTTTCCAACACATCCTAGTACATGGTTTTATCCATAGTTGGATGGGATAATTTCCAACACCTCTAGCGAAAAAGGATAATAGATTACTGTAAGAAATTTTGTAATCGTAATTTGAAATGAAATCGTAATTTATTTTTTTGGAATGCGTAATATCATGGAAATAAATAAATAATTATAATTATAATTATTATTATTATTATTATTATTTAATGTTTACATTAATGCACATTTATTTTTTGTTTTTTAGAAGTGATGAAGTCTACATAAGTCTTGAATTGTGCGTAGGTAAGGATATGGGGTGATGTACAGACGAAAAAATGTCAGACCTAACCGTTAATCGAACTCGGGACCCCTGGCATAGCAGCCAGTTCTTCTGACTATTACACTAACGGCCTGTTGATCTATATCATCATCATCTTCTAGCTTTTTAGCTCTTGGTGGCCTTTGGCTTCCTCCACAATCCTCTAGGTTAGTTTCGAATGCTCTCCATCCTAGGACACCCATCAAAATCAAATCATTCATGACATCGTCCATTCACCTCATCCTGGCACGAAGGCCATTCTATCTTCTCTTATACAGTCTTTCCTTCTATATCAACTTAACATTCTTCGTTTACTTCGTTCTCTTAATTTGCGCCAACCATCTTATCTCTTGGTCTTTATGAAACGGACTATGCTCTAACTTCTATGTGAGTATTCAGTTCTTCATCTTTACGCACTCTCCGGTCATCTCCTTCTTTGTCTGTCCAAAAATCTTCTTTAAAATACTTTTGTCAAATATTCTCAATATATTACAATCGGCTTCTGACAAAGTTCACATTTTACAGCCATAGGTGACAACTGGGAGTACTAAACTCATATATATATATATATATATATATATATATATATATACGAAGTGTGGATATTAAATAACGAGACTGACATGTAAAAAATTGTATTTTTATTTATTTATATTTATAGTGATTATACATAATCACTTATTGTCACCTTCAATATACACTCCTTCACTACCTACAACGCTCAATGCTAATTTTTCATTGTTGGAAACAGTGCTGGAAGTCATCTTCTGTCAGCTCCTTCAGGACACGTGCCGCTTACTCTTTTACAGCTTTCACAGACTCAAATATTGTACCTTTTAATGCAGATTTCACCTTAGGGAACAGGTAGAAGATAATAACATGTGATGAAACGTGGTTTTTTACTTATGATTTGGAAACAAGCGCCAATCCATGCACTGGAAGAGCCGAACTTCACCGAGAGCCAAAAAAGCTCGAATGAGTAAGTCAAAATTTAAAGCAATGATGTGGGATTGTGTACCTTCACTGGGTTCCTGAAGGTCAAACAATTAATCAATATTACTACCTTGAGGTACTTTCTAAACTACGTCAAAGAATAAGGAAAAAACGACCCGAAATGTGGAAAGACAAATCATGGGTTCTCCACCAAGACAATGCGCCAGCTCATTCGGCGTTATCTGTCAAGAGGTTCCTAGCCAAGTACAGCATCTCAGTGTTAGAACATCCACCTTATTCACCAGATCGTTTACCATGTGACTTCTACCTGTTCCCTAAGGTGAAATCTGCATTAAAAAGGACACGATTTGAGTCTGTGGAAGCTGTAAAAGAGAAAGCGGCACGTGCCTGAAGAAGCTGAGAGAAGATGACTTCCATCACTGTTTCCAACAATGGAAAATTCGCAAGGAGCGTTGTAGGGATAGAGAAGGAGTGTATATTGAAGGTGATAATAAGTGATTATGTATAAAATTAAAATAAATTATTTTGCAACGTCAGTCTCGTTATTTAATAACCACACCTCGTATTTTCATTTTTGTGTTCTTACTTATTAACTTAGGCATATTCTTAAACAATTCTACTTTGATAAAGTCAGCTCAACATTCCAGCTGAATTCGTTCTTGTATGAAGTCACTCTTTACATAATAATATTTATAGTTTAAGGTATTCCGTAAGTACTGAAATTCTTTAACTTCATCAAATGGTTTCCCTACAACAATAGATTTGAGAAGAACTTTGATTTACTACATCATCACCAGTCAAAACCATTTACATACTTTGTTTTCCTCTTATTCAATACGAGACCAACATTTCTTGCTTATTGTTCTATTTGCTTATATCTCCCTTTTTAAGATGAGATCTCTCTAGCTTTTATTTCGATATCATAGTCATAAACACAGATATGTCCTGAATTATAAATTATGTTTCCCTTAGGATCAGTCTTTGTGATTACCTTATGCAAATCAAGATAGGTAGATGACAGATTACCCGACATTGTATTTGAATCGTGAAATCAATAAAATTTAGATTCAGTTTATAAATTTTAGAGAGAGTTTTTGATTTATTTGTAGTTTACTTATTTAGTCGTAATTAAAACAAAAATGAATACAGTGAGAACATTTTGTTTATGGAAAATAAACACCTACTGGGATATAATAATTATCATTTGTAAAAAAAACACCTTTGTTTAAAATTAACTTTTAATTTAAATTTTATTGTGAGAAATTGCTGTTTGTAAAAATTATCAACAAACGAAAAATATAACTATTTTTATTTTTAGTTGCCTGTTGCAAGTATAACTGTGCTATTACAAAATATTATTTTTGCGTATTATAATAATTGTCTAGGATGATTCATTTATCCTCGAAAATATTTAGGTGTTTTTTTCGTAAACCTGTTTATTATTTTAAAGTACTTTTAATAACGGACAAAATGTGATTGTGATTCATTATACCGGTTAAATAATACTTAATTGTGTTTAATCATCCATAACTTGCCAAAAAACCTAGATAATTTTTTATAATTACAATTGAAATTTTGGTCACACTATTGAGGTCTATCAAGGCCGCATTTTTCGAGTATTACTATGTTATTATTGCTTTATTAAGACAGATTCTACTACGCACCTCTATTAATACTTCCTTATCCTAGGTTTTCAAAAATGTTAAATAACTTAAAATTGTTTACTGTAAGAGTCAAAATTATAAAATTATTTAAAATCCTCACAAATAATAATTAGGTGAGGATAGTTATGGTTTATGGATGGGCTAAATTAGTTTGCTGAACTACTAGTAGTTAGCAGGAAGCCTTACAAAATGTATTTTTTTTAGTTTCTCGAAAACTGAGTGAACTGTATTCATTCCCTTCTTCAGGATAAGGATAAATAAAAGCGTGTTATTTATTGGTACATAAGATGAAGATAACTTTTTCGGTTTTCATCTGGACACAATAAGGAAAACCACATACAAAACAGTAAATTATACAACTTGAAAAAATACATCAGTTCATTTGTGACAGGTGAGTAACATAAAACCGAACATATAACGTAACCGCTACCCCACAATGTTTTAATCAAACTGTCAACACACAAGTTTACCTTGATATTTTCGAAGAATTCTATGCGCAGATAACGATAAAGAATACAGCTTCTTTCAAAAAGACGGAGCAACATGTCACACATCAAACGTTTCACTGAATCGCGTTCATGCTGATTTCACGAATGAACGAATTGTCACCAGTGGACGGTGGCTTCCACGATCCCCAGAGTTGTCTACTTGCGATTTTTTTCTTTAGAGCTACTTAAAGGAGAGAGTTCATCCATCTAATCCACACAATACTGATGAACTAAAGGTGATCATTCAACGAGAAATCAATGCAATTGACAACGACGTTTTGCGTCCGACGTCTCTCCAAATGACCATTCGTGCACAAAAATGCATCGATGCTCAGATGGTCATTTTGAACTTATTTTGCATCAAAAAGGTAAGTAGAAGGGCTCACAGGAAGAACAGGCTCAGTCACATTTAACAAATTTTTTTAGGAAATGATTTTTAAACTTTCCAAGTAAACCATTACACTATTTTTAATAGTTTTCTTTGTATTAATAATTTACCATACATCTACGGATATTGAGATAATATTTTGGTTGATTTTTAACCAAATGAATTCACATAGACATTATAAAAATGATGAAACTCTTCATACTACAAAAGAAACCACGGAAAAATAGGCTCAGTCCTTTGACTCTGCCTGTTTTTCTCCTGTATATCTGGTCAAAATAAAATTAAGTCATGATATTAATGGACTTTATAAAGGTTATTTATTTTGCAAAATGTGTAACCGTCATCTACGTACAAAAACAACTTTGCCAATTTTTATATTATAAATTTTTCTTAAGATAACATCTAGGTATTAAAAATTCAATGAAAACAAATTGAAATACTCAATACTAATAAAGGAAAGTGTTTTTTTTAATTTTTGGCCACTTTTAGAATTTTTTTCTGGATTTACTGAACTGTTTTTGGTTTTGTTTACAGGTTGTTTTATCGTTTTTAAGTCGTGTATAATCTTAGAATAAAATATTTTAACTATGACTTAACCTGTTTATCCGTAAC
Source organism: Catonia carolina (assembly GCA_035578175.1). NCBI lineage: Eukaryota > Metazoa > Arthropoda > Insecta > Hemiptera > Achilidae > Catonia > Catonia carolina. The sequence goes on from JAQMRL010000002.1 coordinate 126,882,250, forward strand.
ACAGATGGACTAAGCCTGTTGTCCCCCTGCAACCTACATTTTTAAATTGTCATTACTTTGGACATAACCTATTTTTACCAAAAACTGTTAGATGATAAACAAATTCGTAGAATTATCTAACAGATGGCAGCAAACTCCGATTTTACAAAAATTGTGACTGAGCCTGTTCTTCCCGTGAGCCCTTCAAATGTAACATTAAAATTTTTTTTTTTATTCCTAATTTGTGTACGTTGTAAATTTAGAACAACAAGCAACCCCATGACCCAATGAGATGAGGATGATGTGTATGACGAGTAAATGAGGTGTAGTCTTGTACAGACCCAGGCCGACCATTCCTGAGAGAGTATGGTTAATTAAACCCCAACCATCAAAGTACACCGGTAACCACTGTCTAGTATTCAAATCCGCATAAAAGTAACTACCTTTACTAGGATTTGAACCAGGAACCTTTGTCTCCAAAAATAAGCTGTTAAACAGCTGATTTTGGCGACGACTTTACCTCTAGACCAACCCAGTGGGTCACATTTAAATTAATACGTTTATTTTTATTTTTTATTTAAATTATCAGCATCATTCATACAATTTCATTACAACGTAACCTACCGATTCTGCAGCGGTTACTTTATGGTGTCGGTTTTATGTTGCTCGCCTGTGTTTAGGAATTGACTGAATTGTCGATCAGACATTTACACAAACACTTACTCTCCATAGATTTGAGATGAATTGCAATGTATTTTTATACAAATATTTTATATAGATAACTGATTCCGGTATTTTATTCACTACAGAAAGAATACCGTCGTTTCAACACATACCTCACATATTTTTCTTTAAATATCCTTTGTAGTTGCATACTGCATTGGGCGTGTGTCCATGTGGAGGAGTAATATGTAACACATTACACTTAAAGAATGTTGATTACATTGAACACCTACACTCTAATAGACTGTATAGTTATTCTAATACATAGTTATGCATTACATCCCACCCATTAAAAAAAAGGAATGCGGCAAACAAAATTAAGTTTTCTCTTTAATATAACTTCATATCCACGACAACTAGGGTTGCCATACTTCCCGGTTTTCTGATATTTTTATCGATTTTCGATTACCTAAATGTGATCCGAATAATCATCAGAATCTGTCAAGGATTAGGCTTAATGACCTGTTTTGGAATCCATCTCTTTTTAGGTTTTCCGAAGCCTCGCTTCCCTCTAGGTTTATATTTCCATGCTCGTAGAGGAAGTCGTGTGCTGGCATGCGAAGTAAATGGTTGGACCAGTTTTTCTTAAATATTCTTAATGTTTCACACAGTGACTGAACATTTAACTCGGCGCGTATAGCTTCGTTGCGTACCCTATCTAACCAGGTACAACCTTTCAATCCCCGCAATAATCTCATTTCAGTAGCCTGGATACGAGATTCATTACTCTGTAATGACACCCATGTTTCACTTCCATATATTATGAATGGTACAGCCATTGCTCCATAAAATTTCATTTGGGTGTCCTGTCTCGTTTTTCCCCTATTGTCCTACGAATAGAACCGCATACAGCACTGAATTTCGCCAGTTTTTCACTTACGTCGTCATCTTTGTCATAGGAAATCCTGCACCCTAAATATATCAAATCTTGAACTTGTTCTATAGTTCGATTACCAAGTATAATTTTTGAGCGAACCGGCAATCTTCCCTTGAATGCCATCATCTTTGATTTTTGCAGCGATATTCTCATGTCAAACCCTGCGCTAATGTTGTGCAGCTTATAAATGGCATATTGAAGTCTGTCTAATGTGTCTTCTGTGCTCCAAATAATCCCTTCCGATATCTCTTAGACCCGGTTCTAACACGAGTCACAATCTTTTCATGAACGAAAGAAGTCTAAAAATCTTTTGTTAGAAGTAAACTTTAGGGAGACTCTAACTAAACTAAGTGAAGTATTTATTCAGCAATATTAGAATAACAATACGAAAAAGAAAATTTATTTCACGCATTGTAGAAAAATACAATAAAAACATAAAAATACGATATAGAATATAAAAATAATAAAATATATTCTAATTGTAAACAATAAAACAACAATAATTAATTTCTAAATAAAAATAAGATTACAGACTAAGTCAACAAGGAAAAAATAGGGCCTCTAAGGCAATGCCTGTGTAGAGGTTCCATCAATATTATTAGCTTGGGACCGACAAAAAACGAATCATACATAAAAATACAAAAAAATAACAAAATACAAATAAAATACAATTTACAAATAATACTTTTAAATAAAATTAATAATATCAAATAAATAAATGCAGTTATTAGGAACTAAATGAGTTTATAGATTCATATTGCAATATTACTATCACACCTACTGCGCCAGATAAGTACGGTTCCAAAATTCAAATACGGGTAAGTCTATATGTTTTTAAGACATAAGTTTAACTTATCCGTATTTTCGGATTTTTTTACCGTAAATAAAGCAATCTGAGAAAGAGTAGAAAGGCCAAACAGTGTGTCAGGTGAAATAGAAATAAAGACACTATTGTGGTATGGATCCCTGCGTCGAATAAAATAAGACGCAGCAGATTAGAGAGGTGACCCAGTAGAATAGAGCTGGACCCCAAGGGAGAGGAGAGGATGTCCAGCACAGCAATGGATGAGTGGAGTAATAAAGATGATGACCAGTAGAGTTGCAGGGCTAAAATAAATAGTTCTGTTTCTTATCATATGGTCAGCCAATTAAATGACTGAATCATTTAAAAACAGAAGAGGCAGAGGTGTAAAAGACACTAATCCCAGTTATCTCCCCTGAAAGTAATGAATTTCATTATACAGCCAGACCCTGTGGTGAATGAAGTGAAAGTATCATTAGCAGAATGAGAAATATGTGCTTTTCAGAGGGCCCGGGATGCTGATACTTTTCCACTCAGTGAGGAAGGCATGGTGAACCACTTCACTCCTCGTTTTACTTGGTAAAACTTCTACAGGTTCAAACCAGCCTTTTGGCTCATGACCTAAACAACGACCAGTAGAGGTCTGGAGGAGGTTAATAGAAAGGATAGAGAATTCCAGAGGTTGGAATACGAAAAACGGCAATAATATGTGTGTAAAGGCAGCAGAAAAAGCAAATTAAAAATTTTTATAAAAATGAAGTGCTGTGGAAATATAGCCAATAGTATGTAGAATAGAAGCTGCTTCTACAAAGTTTCTTAGTACGACATCGTTTTTTTTTTAGCGACACAAATTTTAACTTAAATTCAATCTTTTAAAGGATGAGAATGATAAAATGCTACATTTGGTTTCCTTTATTGTATGGAGCAGAAGTTGGTCTCTTTAATCTGGAACGATCAACCGCATTGAAATATTTGAGATGTGCTTCATAGAAGGAATCTACGAAGAACGATTAATGAGTTCCCCAATGTTGAATTTCTTAAATGTCTAAAATTTTCGATTTTGTCTTTTATAACAGTATGACAATTGAACATTTGAGGCTCAGAAATACGCAAAAACGTGTTTTTAAGATGTTTATTTTTAAACATTTTCCCCAGGGGAGGACCCTCGGACTTTCCGCTCTCTTGGGGGGATTCTATACCCCCAGAAACCCATTAGTGATCCCCTAAACTTGACGCTGAATCCGCCTTTCCGTATATTAGCCTTTGAAACTCCAAAAAAAATTTTTAAAGAACCCATTTTATTGTATGTACCATTATATGATTTACACGTGCACGATTTTCTTTATGAGTTCATACAAAAAGGGAACTGCTTGGAAGATAAAATGAACAACAGGTTTTCATTAATTGCATAATAACGGAACGTAAAAATTGGGTTTATAGTCAGTTACAGTTACAGAACACTTCATAAAAAAACAGTTTAGCAATAATATAGTACTCTACTGTATTCGTTTTTTAACTTGTATTTTAGTTCTACACTGCACTGTAATGTTTTATTTAGTACACAGTCATTTCTAATGAGTTCATTACACTGAATATAGTACATTATAATTATTTATCAATTTTGTGCAATAATTATCATGGGTTTCTTAGTCATTTGAAAGCCTATTCTTAGTAAAGAATTGTTTGTAGACTAAACAAATGATCTAATATGGTAGGCCTATCTTTTCATGTGTTACGAAATGTATAGTATGACCTATATATAGGGTAGGCCTATACTTAAAAATAAAGCATTTTAAAATATCTACAATATTTATTCACTCATTAAGGACATTCTGTTCCGGTTTTTTCTCTTATACTTTCACATAATTTTCACAAGGTTCTTTTTCCCTTTTTCCTATTTTATTTTGTCTCAGTATATCTACATGTAAAGGAGTGACAAGGGATTCCATAATAGTTATTATAATTACAGTGCTGCTGCAAATGTTTTGAAATAAAAACTTTCAGGAAGAAATTAAATTAAATTAAACCATCTTTAATATTTTGTAAATCCCCTCTTTTTAATCTGAATGAAAGTATAGGTTCATTTCCTGATTCTATGTAAATAATTAAAATTTAAATATAAATAATTATTATATTATATGTTGTTTAGGTCATCAGCCGAAAGGCTGGTTTGAACCTCTCGAGGCTTTACTAAGAAAACGAGGAATGAGTTGGTTTACAATTACCTTCCTCACTAAGTTGAAAAGTACGCTTATCACCATGCCGGGCTCAGAGAAAAGCACCTACTTTCCACTCTGCAAATAACACTTTCACTTCATTCACCACATGGTCTGGTTGTATAATGAAATTCATTACTTTCAGAGGAGATAACTCTGATTAGAGTCTTTTACACCTCTACCTCTTCTGTTCTTAATTGATTCAGTCATTTAGTTGGCTGACCATGTGATAAGAAACAGAACTATTTATTTTAGCCCTACAACGAACAGATTGAGTGTAAATAATTTGACACTCCACCTGTCTGTTGTGGGAAGATTATATTATAAAGAAATACAAAACAATATTGGTCCAAAAGTGGGATAGAATTAAAAAAAAACTTGTTAAATTCATGAAGTATAATATTAGAATGCTGAATATGAAACGAAGAACTTTATTTATCAGCATTTCTTAGTAATACTATTTCAAGATATTTAAAAGTTATTTCCGCATTACTTTTCTTTATTAAAACAATTACGTATTTCATAATTAAAAATCGTAACAACGTAGCTGTAGGCGACTACGGTGAGTTATGAGCCATGTTACAAAATGAGTGCTAATTACGTTGTATTCCGCGTCAGACAAGGTTTGGGAATCGAATCTAGAATATTTTGCTTTGCAGTTCGATGCAAACTAGTACTCTAAACCACTATACCACAGAGACGCGTTAGGTCAAGATAATAACTTTTAATATTTATTTCTACTAACGAGGAAGTTGGGGAATTCAGCTATCTAGGGAGTAAAATACCAAAGAATGGTAGAAGCACAAATGATATCAAAAATAGAATTGCTTAAGCTAAAAAAGCCTTTGAAATGAAAATCAGCTGACTGACTACAAATGTTGACTTACAGATTAGGAAAAATTTCTTAAAACACTATGTTTGGAGTGTTGCATTATACGGGAGTGAAACGTGGGTGATGGGGCAGTAGAAAGGAAGAGGATAGAAGCTTTTGAAATGTGGTGTTATAGGAAAATGTTAAAGATTACGTGGGTAGACAAAATAAGTAATTTAGAGGTTAGGCGAGTGGATGAAAAAAGAAGTATATGGAGCATCTTACCAGAAGAAGGGATAGGCTAGTGGGGGATATCTTAAGACATCGAGGTATTGGGCTATCAATAATGGAGGCTAATATTGAGGGAGCGAATAGAAGGGGGCGCAAAGTTTAGAATATTTAAAACAAATTACAAAAGATGTACGGTGTTACAGGTGTGTAGATATGAAACTACTTGCGCAAGGTAGAACAGCTTGGAGAACTGCATCAAACCAGTCGAGAGACTGATGAAAAAAAACAAGATAAACCCACCGATTCCATATCGAAATCCACAGTAGTCATTAATAACCAAAATAGTTGGACTACATGAAATAATTTTTAATTCAAAACTAAAGAAATATTCTGGATTCAATATTGATTTCCATTTGAACTTGTTTCTTATAACAAAACTAGCGAAACTCTCAACATTAAATGGAAGTCCTAATAAATTCCAAACATCTTTTATAATATGCCTATTTCTCAATTGTAACAAAATTTTTGTTAATTTTCTTAGTAAAAAAAATTACCGTTTATTTGGGCGTTCCACGAGAAATCGTGGGGACAGCGTGGCACTATCCCCTAAAGCGGGACGTCTAGTCACGTTACTAATAATAATTAACCTGTCTATATGGATTAAAAAATAAACTGAATGTGCAGGCAAATTGTTATGTAGATTGTCCATTTAAAACTGGCCCGAAATTTAAATGAACTATGTAATAATGAATGAGCAATATCTTACCACTCCATTTATAAATGGAAGACACAAGACAGGACTGGCAGGACATGAGAAGACTGACTATAAGGACAAGTTTGAACAAGCGGGCGGAATGACCTTGGGCTCGTCATTATTCAAGAATGCAGTCACACCCTTGTCCTGGCTCCTGCTGCTATTATTGTATGTTTCTCTACTCGCTTGATAGCTCTACTACAGATTGGTCACTATATGCTCTAATACTATACGTTTAGATGTGTTTAGTTGTAGTTGTTAACTCTAAATCCAGTTTAGAACCAACAACAAAATCGAAGATGATCATCGAACGTTTAAAAATTACAGTTTTATTGCACCGTAAATTGACAACTGTTATAGTATCGAATCTTGTTTCCCATTACAAATTTTAATAATTATTGTATTATTTCCATAATGTAGCTTCCATTGAAAACCGGATGAATTGTTCATAACAAATATAAGATAATAAATTCTGTAAGTAATTTTACACGATCCGTTTTAATTTAATGGTTTCTCTAACGTCTGAAGATTTAATACATTCCATTTCATCGATAAACGTATACCCATTACGACGTGAAATTCCTTAGATTATCTTTGCGTCAATTACCAATTAGGTTCTTGTATGAGTGATTTAAAAGAAAAAAATCTGGTGGGAAACACTCACTCGACTTTCTGTTGCCAATGTAAGTAATGAACCATGTAACATGTTTCTAAAAAAATAGTTTTTAGTTGAAAATATTATGTTGTTTAGGTTATCATTCGAAAGGCTGGTTTGAACCTCTAGAGGCTTTACTAAGTAAAACTAGGAGTGAGGTGGTTTACCATTGTCTTCCGAGTGGAAAAGTATGCGTGAAAAATGTATAAAATTTTAATTAAACGTTGATACCAACCGGGTATTATTTGATTGAAATGGCTGGATGAAACGCTTTTTGAAACAAGCAAGTTACTAGTAGTGGTAATTAATTTTTGGTACGTAATGAATTTAACATATTGTTAAATTTAGACATCAGTTTTATCTTGACATGTCCAATACTTCTTTTGGAATCCCTTGGATGCAATTATATTATAAAAAAAGTTTCATCATTAGTAAACAATGTAAAATGTAAAACATTACCTAACTTTAATCATGAGTGATTGAGGCAAAATGAAAATCAACCTTAGTTTGTAGGACTTAAAAATACGAAAAATCATTGATTTTGACGCTCTGTAGAAAACATATTTAATCGAAGTTGTAGGTCTTTTAATTTTCCGTAACTTTAGTTCTATATATTTTTGTCGTAAAATGCATACTAAGGCTGCAATCTTAAAATATTTTCATCCCCTTAAGAATTTTAGTAGACATGGCGCTAACCCTATTGTGTAGAACATAAAAAAGTGTAGTGGATGAGGGGAAAAAATCGTTGGAGCCGTTTTTGAGAAAATCGCAAAAAAGTAAAAAATTGAATGAATAGACAACTACTTCCGGTTGATTGCTTTTGATGAAAATATGTGGTTCTCCTAGAAGTACTTAACCTAAGCTCCAAGTTTCAGTTCCGAGGGAGGTGGAAGGTTCTTTACTGATGTCGGATCAAGTGGCCAGGAGGCGGGGTTTTGGTTAGTAGGCGGTTGCGGCCTCCTTGGGGCTGGACGAGGACGCCTCAATTGAGTCCGACACTACTTCCCTCATCGTGAGGGAGTAAACATGATTTTTTCCCGCTGCCTCTGATAAAAAAAAAGCTCCAAGTTTCAACAACTTCGTACGGTTTCCGATCTTGAGATATTTTGTTCACACACATAGACCAATCGCTGAAAACATGTTTTTTGAGTTCAGAGGAACTGGAAACGTATTTCCGGTGAAAACTTAATTTCGAAAAATCCACATGAAAACAATACTTTCCTTCCCTATGTATTGAAGTAGAACATGAGAAAGTAACAAGGACGGCTGGATATGGCCGGTTTTCCTAGAGTGATTACAAGTCCCGGTTTTTGATACTTCTTCAGAATCCTGAGAAACCATGCTTAGGATGTTCTGGAATTTAATTATTACAAAGGATACATTCACTTAATTTGCAATCCTGACATTTTTTTAATCTTCTACGCGACTATATAAGAAATCCTGATGAAAACTGTGGGCTATTATTATTGTTGTTTAGGTCATCAGGCGAAAGGCTGGTTTGAAGCTCTTGTCTAAAGGATTTACTAAATAAAACGAGGAGTGAGGTAGTTTACTTTAATGCCTTATTTACTCAGTGGGAAAGTATGCATGCCAGGCCCTCTGAAAAGCATCTACTTTCCACCCTGCAAATGACAACTTCACTTCATTCACCACAGGGTCTGGCTGTATAATGAAATTCATTATTCTCAGAGGAGATAATTTTGACTAGGTAGTGTCTTTTAGACCTCTACCTTTCTGTTCTTATATGCTTCAGTGATGTAATTGGCTGCTCATGTGATAGAACTATTTTTTTGAGCCCTGGAACTAGCAGATCGAGTGCCAATAATTTAACACTTCACCTGCCTGTTTATGGGCAAGGTACTGTAATAATATTAATAATAAAAAAATATTTACTGTAAGTTACTTGATTATACTGTATTTTTTTATACAGGCTTGGCCTACATTGTAACCAAATTTTGATTTAGTACTTAAAAAAAGAGCAACGGTTTATTTTTTTCACTACTAATTTGGGATGTAGTCATAGGGTTTATGTTAATAGTGGGGTGTAATCACGGAGGAAATCCCGGTTTTACACGGAGGAAATCTGGTCACACTAGGGGTGCTAAACTCCTACTGAGATAAATCCACACACTTCTAGAGACACTACAAATTAAAAGAAGTATACGGACCATTCCGTTTAAATTTTCAGAACCGTATTCACACAATAATTTTTATACATTTTACTCATTTTAAATACTAAACTGGACAGCCTTTTAATTTAATACCTCTAGAATCAACAGTGAATTTCCGTCGTAATTATTATTATTATTTTATCGGTTGTTCTACAGAACTAGGCGGATTGACCGTAACCCAAAATGGAATTCATTTATACTGTACACATCTTCATTCAGCGCCGGCCCTTGCAGTTCCGGGCCCAGGCCAAATGTTAGATGCGGGGCCCGGAGAGATATCACAATCTACCAGAAGCCCACTCCATCTTGCTTGGTCAAGACGATTCGAATTAATTTATTATTCAAGTGTCAGTAAAAGAGATCAAAATATCAACACTTTGTTACTATACAAAATGTGATTTCCGCTTTTTGATGTTTCTATTGTTACAGTATTTTATAATCTTTAAATTTTTGCGGTTTTAGGGTCCGGGGCAGTTGCCCCGCTCGCCTTTGCCTAATGCAGGCTCTGTCTTCACCCTTACACCCCTCTTAACGATAGATCTCACAACAACGCCATACTTCTACTTTTTTCTGGGTCGTCATCATTTCCTTCGTCGAGCTGGAACCCATACCCAAATCATCCGCGAGATGTTCTTCTCTATTCTTTGCAGATGACTGTACCACATGAATTGTCTTTCTTCATTTTTGTCAATTAATAAAAAAATGGATCCACTTTTTTAAAAATTTCTTTATTCCTAACCCGATTTAGCACAGTCAACTGACTATTTTTTTTAACTCGTTTACAAAGCTGTTATTCTGCTTTTACCAATATTTATTTAATTTTGGTTGGAGAGTCCAAACCTCTGAGGTTTCGACAAAAAGAACGGAAGATTCTCTTCTTCGTGCCCCATGATAAGTAATTACTCGACAAAACATTATGTAACATTCTAGTCAATTTTTCTACCAACCTTTTCCAAAATATCATTGTATCATTTAACGGTAAAATAATCTCGTCAATAATCAGCCATTGATATAAAAAACAACCTTCAGCATATTAATTTGTTTTTTTACAAACAGGTAATGCGAATTGAAAGAAAAATCATCAGAGTTAAGTTTGTATTAAGTTTGATATTAGAAATATTTAGGTGTTTTCATCAATCTAGAGACTGACAATTTTTCGATCTTTTCAATTCTGAATTTTCGGAACAAATGGTAATCCTAGATAAATGGACATTCTGCAACTGAAGTATCAGTATTTCAAAGGTCGCTAAAGTTAAGAATTATAAATAAAATTAACATAAAAACAAACATGAGATTCATAAAATCCATGAAAAATATTTATGGGGTTTTATAACTACGTAATGTTCTGTGTTTTAACTAGAGTGTACTGGTCTTCATTATGTTGTTAATTAACTAGGCTTGACGAAATTAACTGTTCTTTAAACTATTAAAGTAAATCCGTTTTGTTAAAAAGAATAATTGTGGAAATATTTTAAAACAATTTAAAAAATTTTATTTCGAAAAATCTTATATTTTATTTCTTTCTTTTACATTATGTTTGAGTATGGTGTAAATACAGAGCCACGAGCGGCGTTTGCTCGTTTCCTGATAAAATGCAAATGGACGCTCTCAACTGTAACAAACCGGAGGTTATACAAAGCTTTAGAGGACAGATAAATATAGTAGTTAATTATTTATAAAAAATAACACGTATACATAATGCATAAAGTGTAAATTCCCACTAAGAAAATGTATTCATTGTAATTTACTGAACGATAATATATCTGAACATTTAGACCGTAATACTTTGAATGATACCATTTCTAAATTATTAAAACCTGTAAAATATTATAGGCGCAACAGGTGGTTTTTTTGTTTGAGTTATAGCTAATTGACGATGAATATTATAATTTTTACTATTGTCTTTATTGTTTCATAGTAAAGCTCAAATGTCTCTCCGATTTCAACGAATGAGAGTATCGTTTCATTTATTGTATAACACTGGGTAACATTAGGGTAAGTGACATGCTACAAAATCAACTTGGTGGATTTTAGCCGTCATATTCATCGGCATACCCAGGATCAAAACTGGGGGAGGGGCAATCACATTTTATTTATTTGTCATTAGTCTCTCGACTGGTTTGATATAGTTCTCCAAGCTGTTCTATCTTGTGCAAGTCGTTTCATATATACATACCTGTAACACCCCTACATCTTTTGAAATTTGCTTTATATATTCGTCTAAGAACCTCTAAATTGCTTATTTCGTCCACCCACCTAATTTTTAACAGTTTCCTATAACCCCACGTTTCAAAAGCTTCTATCCTTTTCCTTTCTACAGCCCCTATCACCCACGTATCACTTCCTTATAATGCTACTCTCCAAACATAATGTTTTAAGAATTTTTCCTAATCTGTAAGTCAATATTTGTAGTCAGTTAGCTGTTTTTCATTTCAAAGGCTTTTCTAGCTTGAGCAATCCTACTTTTGATATCAATTGTGGTTCTACCATCTTTATAATTTTACTCCCTAGATAGCAGAATTCCCCAACTTGCATGTTTTCGTTGCCTTCGTTTAAATTTCACATCTCCTCTAAATCGTTCTTGCTGCTGCACAACAATTTCGTTTTGTTTTACATTAATTTTCATGAAGTAATTCTTTCTCATGATGTCATCCACATTTGATTGGTCCCTCCAAAAAAATGCTACAGTGGCTCTAGATACTTCTTGATTTTACACCATTTTAATGTGGTAAACAATTGATTATTCGTCGTCACCCTACCTAATTTTGTTTCGTATCATCACTTTACAAATATTTATTTATTTATTTTTGCTTCTAGTTGGGTAGCTGCCCCTGCCCCTGGCTGGGTATGCCAATGGTCATATTATCGAAGCGAAATGCGTTTTTAAGTACCTTTTAACATGAGTATCAAATAAAAAGGTCCTCAGCACGAGGATTCCAAAAATACATGACTACTGTGATAAAAGATAAATAATCACAATTTAAATGTGTTCTCTCTTGTGTTATAATCATTATAGACTAATATATAAATTATTTAACATACTCGCATGTTTGTTAATTTCATTTTTCTTTATTTAAAAACAACTACACTGTATAATAAAACCAGCATTTTTTATGTCATTAAACTATGTAATGTCCTGCTATTGTCTTTATTTAGCAAATCACCAGATGGTAAACCCTTTGTATTATGCGATTACTATTCCAGTATCTCTTTAAATTTCTTTGGAGAGTTTATGATAGTTTTGAAAATGAATTTGTGTGATTTTTTAATTTAGAGTGAAAATGAGAGTATCGGTTTTTAATGGCCGCACAGGCCATTGGCTGAGGTCTTGGTGATATGCGACAGAATTGCGTTAATCGTAAAGACTAAATATGTGACTCAATGTACAAATTTGTTTTCAAACCTTTAAATTCGGTTTATTTTTTTCCTTTTTTTTATTTTTGTTAAACCATAGGTCAAAACTCTCTGTACATCCACACTGGCCGAATTGTACCAATTTATTTTTTTGTTAAACAGGTAAGTGTGATCTATGTTGGATTAAAGAGTACAAAGACACTGTCTTTTCTTTAGACAGTTTTAAGTTTTATTGGTGAGGTTGTATTCAATGAGAGTTCGTTTTAACTGAGGAATTCACGATGACAAAGTAAAAAAGGTAATTTGAATAAATAAATACATAGAACAAAATCATAGTTCCTCCAATATCTCTGTTTTTGATAATTTTATCTTCAGTATCCAGTTTATACGTAGTAGTTCTTGTTCTTCTACCATTCAAGGATTGGATTCTAGGACTTGCTCCAGCATCCACCTAGCCACCGCGTCGCCCCCATTGGTAGGTCCAATGCTGGTTAAAGGCGTTGATGTGGAAATCAATGCTGAATAAATTTTACCATTAAAAAGTAACATACTGTTACTGCCAAATGAGATGGAGCTTTTTATTTTACAGTTGGTTATCTCCGCCAGCAAATCCTACTTCCATGAGACTTCGGCTCGACCTCAAATGCATGACGGCATTTTGGTTGTCGTTATACAGCGGGATGAAAGAAAGTGAAAGGAGGGGGGTTCTCAGCGCCTTAAAACGGAAAATTTTCGACTATGGTATGGTAACTCTGACAGAAGAGTCCCTGGTCCTTCTCGATGGGAGCTGTGCAGCAGGTTAGTGTCGTGCTCGTGTAAAATTTTCGTTGCACTTACAATATCCACAATAGCCTCGGAACCACGATAGGAAATATCGGCATACAAACTGGAAATAAAATTGTTTTCGGAAATTTTTGAAGTTTCCACTTGAAATGTTACGTATCACTCATTATGAGGAGGAATTTAGTATTGAAAAACGTAAAAAGATATAATAAACTATCTTAAGGTCATTATTACCCTGTGATTTAGATTTTGAAGTACAAACATTACGGTTTTTGCATGATGTTTGGGTAGTTTGGAAAGTTTCAAACGCCTTAGTCCACAAATACTGAGAATCTAGTTGTAAATTTATTTTACATACCTAACTATAATTTACAGAATAATTGTGTCATCCGAGACCTACATTTTGATGCTTTGGAGTGGCTTAAATTAATGAGGGGTGCCACCTACCCATCCTTTCAAAATAGGATTGTGTTCCAAAACAGGTTCTGGGATACAGACCTGAACGTTGAAGAAACTTGGAACGACTTCTACAGGTCTAGTAAAAATTCGGAAATAAAATATTTTTTATGCTGGAACAGGCAGATGACCTATTCCGAAAAAAGAAGAAGAAAAGTCGTATCATAATGTTCGAAATGGTAAGAAGTTTACTATATCTCGATTACATATCTACTGAGCATTATTTTAAATAAAGCAATAACTCTGCCCTTTGGCAATCTGTCCAGTGTCAAGTTATTTTTAAATTAACTCGTTCTAAATCTAACTAAATGCGTATTACTCGTTATTTTTGAATGGGCTTACTTACTGGCAATGGTACTGTGCCATTAATACCACTCAAGACGTAATGAATCCTACGTTCGGTTGTTCTTAAAAAAAAAATTGCCTGACTTCTGTCCTTCATAGGAAATTCTCCACAACCTTACGGTGATTAGTAGCAGTTGAGTTACAACCAAATTATGTATCAGTTCTGTTAAAAATCTGGTAGACCTGATATAATGAAAAATCAAATATTTTTCTATAAACGTCTTTGTCTTGTTTAGGTTATCAGCCGAAAGGCTGGTTTGAACCTCTAGAGCAAAGTTCTTCAACCTTTTCTTAATAAAGGGCCAAATTTGTATTATGGTGGGCTTGAGGGCCGCATTGATCTACGTATGTATGTATATTTGTATATGAATATATATAGTATAAAAACATATATGAACATTTTGTCTTAGGTTAAAAGAAATAACATGATTTTTTTTAAACCTTATATTGGTTGAAAATGACAGTAAATATCAATATTGAAACATATACTTATACTTAAACATGTTACAAAACTCAAAACCAAACTAAAAACATCAAAATGGTGATTTTTCAGTTCAATGGGAAACTTGACATTCTTTCATTTTCACTAGTTTAAAAATCAACAAAATGATGCAATGTTCTAAGCTCTTTGTTCAAAAACTGAAATCGTTCTGCGGGCCACTAAAATTTACGCGCGGGCCGCGGGTTGAAAATCACTGCCCTAGAGGCTTTACTAAGGAAAACGAAGAGTGAGGTGGTTTACCAGTGCCTAGTGTGAGTGGAAAAATAGCCTATGCTTATCAGTATACCAGACCCTCCGAAAAGTATCTATTTTTCACCCTGCAAATGGACACCTTCACTTCATTCACCACAAGCTCTGGCTGCATAATGAAATTCATTACTTTAAGAGGAGATAACTCTGACTTGTGTATTTTACACCTCTACCTCTTCTGTCCTTAAATGCTTCAGTTCTCTAGGTGGCTTACCATGTGATAAGAGACAAAACTATATTTTTTAGCCCTGGAAATAACAGATCGAGTGCAAATAATTAAACACTCCACCTGTCATGGACAAAAAACCCTTATCAGAAAAAAATTATTGAAATGGCAAAAAAATCACAAAATATGCTACAAAGCTCAAAAATAAAACAAAGAATATTCCATAGAGGAAGACTGATTTTTCCATTTTATTGATTGAAGTACTTATACCAATCTATCGATTTAATAAAGAAATATCCTTTAGTAACAAATCTATGAACAGAAATACGCGTAGCTATACGTAAAAATTGACATAAAAATCTAAAAAAAATTAGATCAACCAATATTTAGCTTTTCTTCAGGAAATAAGGCGAAAAGATAGATGAATGGATTTTATCTTCCAATTTTCAAGAGGAGAAGAATTATCTGTTTTTTTAATAATGAAACTTTGAAGTAGTGAAAGTTTCATTGAAATATTCCGATCCCTGCACTGTTATGTCAGTACGTGTAAGATAATAGACGAACAAAAAGTTATAAATACGGTTGGGATCATCCTTTGACGAAGTTTCAGAATATTTTAAAAGTGTAGACACTTTGTTATTACTGATTCATGAATTTTATGTGTAGGCAGCAACAATCCAGTGTGAGTATATATAATATTATAGTAGTATAATTCAGATCGACAGCGAGTCGGCGTGAAGCAAGCACACACACAATGCAGCTGCCCGCGACTACGGACTACGGTCTAGTCGGCGGCGGGTGTCAACGGCCAGACTTTCTCTGAATGACGCAACTGAACAAGCCGCTTGCCCCTCCGTTCGTTGGGCACCATCGTTGTTGAGAAACGCACTTGATTAACTCTAGAAGCACTTCACATAATACTGTACGCTCTTTATTTAAGTGCAATGATATTCTCTTCTTAGAAATCAGTTAACAAATTGTACATTTTAATAGCGACATAAATAACAAAACTCTTTTGTATTATTAATAATATGCAGTAGTGAAGAATAGATCCACATGATGAGTAACTTCTCTTAAAATACTCTCTCTTTCCAATTCAGATTTTAATTATCAATCATATAAGTGTGAAATGTTAAATACAGTACTAAATAATTAAGTAAATAAAATTTTAAAGTTGTTGTTTAGGTCATCAGCCGGAAGACTGGTTTGAGGCTCTATAGAGGGTTTACTAAGTAAAAATTGGAGTGACGTAGTTTTTCCTGCCTTGCTCACTGAGTGG
The DNA here is from genome assembly GCA_035578175.1 of Catonia carolina. Lineage (NCBI taxonomy): Eukaryota > Metazoa > Arthropoda > Insecta > Hemiptera > Achilidae > Catonia > Catonia carolina. The sequence goes on from JAQMRL010000002.1 coordinate 126,898,603, forward strand.
GAAAGTACGATTATCAGCATGCCAGGGTCTCTTAAAAGCATCTACTTTCCCTGCAAATGGCACCATCACTTCATTCACCACGGGGTCTGGCTGTATAATAAAATTCATTATTCTCAGAGAAGATAACTCTGACTAGTGTCTTTTACATCTCTACCTCTTCTGTTATTAAATGCTTCAGTCATATAATTTGGCTATGTGATAAGAAACAGAACTATTTTTGTACCTCTGGAACTAGCAGATCGACTACAACTAATTTAACACTACAGACCGATTCACGAAAGTAAACATGTGTCTTTAAACAACAATATCTTTTGAACCGTTGTGTGTAAAAACAATTACGGCACATCAAATTATAGCTTGTTTTATTGTTAGGTACAGGATATACTTCAAAATATTCGGAAATTAATAATATATTAAATATAATGAATTACACATAAAGTAACCTGTTTTTAACCACTTTTCCAGTATACCCAACTTCATGGTACTATTACTTTGTTCATGAGTACTTTAAAATACATAGGGCTACAAAGTATTATATGTTAATGTAGCCTAATCCTGTAACCAATAATAAAACAAGCTTTCATTTGATTTGTTGTAATTGTTTTTACATACAACGATTCAAAATATTATATTGCTGTTTTAAGACAGGTGTTTTCTTTCGTGAATCGGACTATAGCTGCTTGTAATGGCAAATATAGCTACTATATATAATATGTATAATATAGCTGCTTGTATAAAACGGCAGATGGTAAGTTAATGTCATCAATAATCAGAAAAATATTTAAATGTAAACGTGTTATTAATATTTTAAAACACTTAGTACACTGGCTTCCAGGTTGGTCTTGGATCTACGCTTTCAGATATGATCTTCGGCATCGGTTTTTCACAAACCCTATGCCAATCTACCTTCAAACGGCAAAATGCAGTGTTATGTTATTATTTATGCAGTGTTATAGCTATGTATTGCCCTACTCCTGCGTCATATTGCCTTTCGTACTGGAAGAGTCATGTACAGTTAGAGTTAGCCCGCATCCTTAGACCAAATCATCCTCCTAATGAAATTTTACATGAATAAATAATAATTAAACGCAGTATTGTGTTATAACATCATTAAATAATATTATAGCACAATACTGCGGAGAATCAACGCGGAACACAGAATTTCAAAATTAGAATGTCGGATCATCATAAAATGCCTGAACTACGATGTTTCTCAGATGGGATCTGGAAACCCGTCCCGAACAATGAAATCTACAGAAATTCAGACCCTTTAGCAGACCAGATGAGGAAGAAGAGAGTTTATTTCTTTGGACTTCTCTTGAGGAGTGACTCCGCCAGAATCTCCGTACAAATCATCAACTATTTCCTAAACAGAAAATTTCAGCCCCTCTGGATCAAGGAAATTGAACATGACATGGACGGAATCCAAATCTCGCTTGAGGTCCTGAAAAGAAAATACGGAAATTACCACAAACTGAACAACACAAGACTTGAACAGAAGATACCGACCAAACGACAGAAAATCGTGTATTCCGACGAAGAACGTCAGAAGAGAACAGAAAGATTGAAGGAATACTGGAGAAGAAACAATTAAAGAAATATCAGGAAAAGTACTCCAACCCAACAAAAATTGAAATAAGTTTAAGATGTTTCTTCTTTAATGAACTTATGAAGTCCTATGTGGCTTAAAATATATACATACCATTTAATGGTCATAGAAATCACACAATCCACAAAAATACGGAAGCTCCAGAACTTAGATCGCAGTTTTTTTAAAACTTTATTTTCGTTGCACAGCACCTTAATCCACTAAGCACTTCAATTATAAAATTATAACTAATTATAGTACTCGTTATTAATTTATTTAGGCTAATCATTTTACTTTTTTCGGGTTTTACAGCCAACTGTTTTGGACATTAATGTGAATACATAATAATGAAGACAATGAATGTGGATAAAGAGAAATGAGTGATAAATAACGCCAGACCTGACCGGGAATCAAATCCAGGACTTCTGTGTAGAAGTTAGAATATCCGGTGAACAATTTTAACTCCATGTCAATGAGGAATATCCTTGTAAATCTTCAGCCTATGGTGAGGATAGATAGATACTAAAATTTTAATGGTATTTTAATGTACCCAGATTGGGTACCTTCAGTCTTGCAGTTGAGAAAATTACAGACCGACCATCACGGGATTTTACAGTTAGGTGTAGATACTTGTTGATTTTTACATAAAAATTAATTTGATGAGAACAGTATTGATTATAATTTTCATCCTGGCAACCATCAAGTATGTTTTTTGATTTTTTTTCGAGCGTATTCAAAAGATTCTATATTTGTATAATGTTAGATCCTCGATTATGTTCCAGTAGAGTTGATTTTATGAAGGCGCATTCGCGTGAGTGATTGTGAACCGAGTGGAGTGGCGTTAAGTTGTTGAGAGTGAGAAAGAAAGAGGGGAGGAGAGGGTGAATACGAGAGGGGAAATTATGGTGAGGTCAATCAAGACGAAGAGGGGAATACCCGAAGACAAAAAAGGAAGAGGGAGGTAAGCTTATGCTATATAGCAGAATATCATGGGGTACTAGGCTGTACTGTATACTGTAATATACTTTATTAAAAAGTTTTAAGATCGAATCGAGAAAGTGTGTGGCGGATCGGTTCAGTTTGCGCAAGAGTTCAAAGTTGTTGCCGTTGTTGATCCACTTGGTGAGGTCGATGTCCCCAGGTGTATGTATATTCTCTCTTCTTTCCTTCATTCCACTCCTCAGCTACCTCCCACTTATTACACCGCCTTCTAGAAAAATAGAAAATAAACAAATTCATTTTATTATTGCATACCTTTTTTTTAAAACAATCTTAATAGTAGTACAACGTTTCTCTGTGCTACCTGAGCATTAAACAGGTCTTCGTTGAACTCAAATTAATTCCACTACTGCTTTACAATCTACATCCAGATCACTTATTTCATTATTGAACAAACTATTATTTAAAAAAATTATAAACTACTTATAGAATTGTCTCAGATTTAATTGCTTTCTTTAACAATAAATACCTAATTATCAAATTAGTTACAAATGATCAGATAGATCAATCGCTGGATTTGGAGGGAAGAAAGTGGGTTTCACCCATCCTACCGCCACCTGATACACCACTTTCGGACAGGTAATTTAGGAGTTTGTAATTCCCTTAATTCGGTGATAGTTATACCAAATTTTTGACTATCAAGATTCAAACAAAATTCATTTATTTCCTACTATCGAAATTACAACGTATACGAGTGTTTTGATACACGGAAGAATATATGAATGAAAAAATAAGACCGGATAGCTTTTGGAAAGAATACCGGAAAAGAGAATATCCTTGAAAGTGAAGAATTATAGCCACATGGATGAAGAGATTGGAAGGCCATGGAGAGGATGGCATTATGGAAAGTGTGATACATCTCTAGGATTGAATTAATCAAAATGTATAGCTAAAATTGCTGAACATAGTATAATGTGAGTTCGGAACAGGCAGGAGCCTAATCCTTGATAGCAAGCAGAAGAAGGAGGAGGAGGAGGAAGATAAGGAGGAGCAGAATGAGAAGGAGGAGAAGATTATTGTCAATATTATTGATGTTGTACAAACACCTTGAAACTTCTAAAGAAATAAAAAAATTATAATTTTTTCAATGACGTTGCTTGTATTACAATATTGGAAAACCGGTATGCTTTAGTAAAGTGAGAAAAATTCACTTGCTATCGTCTGGTTACTGTGGTTTCCCAATGATAGTAAAGAGGTTTAAGTCGGGTTTCGCATCATTTAGTACGTAATCCTCCTCACACTTAGTCGACGTTCTAACCACTGTTCCTAACCTACCTCAACCCGTTTTATAGATTACCTTTAAAAATCCTTTTAATTTTTTGTGACGATGAAGAAAGTAGTGGTGTTTTGTACTTTGAGTTAACTGTTTTACTTTTGCGACCGTTTGTTTTTATGTTACGCCTTTAATTTACCTTACTTTATGGCTTTCTTTTCCTTTAACTCATTACTTGCATTTATATATACGTTAATGGCAGTGACGCAGTTTATTTCATTCTGGAATAAAGTAATCCTTTAAACAACCTATGATACCGTTGTTTAGGTCATCAGCCGAAAGGCTGGTTTGAACCTCTAGAGGCTCTAAACGAGGTGAGGTAGTTTACTATTCCCTTCCTCAATGAGTAGAAAAGAATGCTTATCAGCACGGCAGGCCCTCCGAAAAGCATCTACTTTCCACCTTAGAAATGACACCTTCATTTCATTCTCTACAGCGTCTGGCTGTATAACATAATTCATCACTCTCAGAGGAGATAACTCTGACTAGTGTCTTTTACTCTCCTACTTCATATTTTCTTAAATGCTTCAGTCACCTAATTGGTTGACCATGTCATAAGAAAAAGAACTACTTTTTATAGCCTTGGCACTGTCTGATCAAGTGCAAATAATTATTTAACACTCCACCTGCCTGTTAGAGGCAACTATAATACCAAAAAAATTATAACAGAAAGACACTAAGTTCCAATTTTAATGATAAGAAATCAGTTCAAAATTTCAAACGTAGTACAAAATTGAAATTTCTAGAAAAGTTTGTTTATGTCTTTTTTGGGAATTTTGTACTACACGGATTTACAAGTAACGTTATCGCTAATGACCTTGTAGTCGATGCGACCTTAAATTAATAAATAAAAAAGAAGAAGCAAACTACAATAATTAAAATAATTTAGGTTTGTTTTGTATATGTGTTATAAAATATAGAAAATTAAAATGGTTAGGCCTATCTTCTAAATCCTAAAGGGATCAGTTTACAAAAAATTCGTGACGTAAAAAGGTTTTTTATTGTTTAGATCATCAACCGAAAGGTTGGTTTGAAACTCAAAGGGTTTTACTAAGTAAAACGATGAGTGAGGTGCTTTACCATGCCTTCCTCATTGGATGGAAAGTATGCTTATGAGCACGCCCTGCCCTCTGAAAAGCATAGATATCTACTTGCCACCCTGCAAAAGACACTTCACTTCAATCACCACAGAGTTTGCCTGTTCATATAATGAAAATCATTAGGTACTTTCAGAGGAGATAAATTTAACTAGTGTCTTTTACACCTCTATCTCTTCTGTTCTTAAATACGAGAACAAAGTTTTTTTTTGGTTTTACGTCTGACTGTTTTGCAATTGCTGCTAATGCAGACGGTGAGAAGGGTGATACATGAAAATGAGTGATGAAAAAATGCCAGACCTGACCGGGAATCGAACCCGGGACCGGTCAAAAGTTACAAAATACACTTTAATAATAAATTTACACAGCGCGTTAACAATGAGACAATTTTTAGATTAGTAGGCCTACTTGTTTTATTGTAAGGGTTTGTCGGGTCTTTTCTTTTTATGTAGGCCACTATCAAATCCGAATTTCCTGAGGGTTGCACACTTGTTTATTTTTCCCACTACCTGCCATAATGAGACAGACACACTCACGCACGCGTACACAGATCCTTCCCAGTCCCAGTATATAGATCTGTGTTACACGTTTTGTTGTTTTATTTCTTATTTTGATTGTTTTATTTTGCTATTACTACATTACTATTAGGTTATTTTTAATTATTTAAATTGGGAAGAGAAAGTCGTGTGAGTGTTTTACACATGCCTACTTTTTTAGTAGTCACATCTTTTGGGATTATGCAAAAAACCCTTTCCTAAAGGAACTCTGCAGCATCTTCCTCCGTCCGAATATTATTAAGTAATTCTACAAAATTCATAGCAGACTGTGTAGTAACTAACTGTGAAATTGGAGTGGAGTTGACATTACGCAGGAATATTGCGAGTCAGATTGGAGCGCTAGACCCAGAAGTGGAAGAAATGTGTAACCCTTCAGGGAATCCGGATTTGATAGTGGCATGCAGAAAACGGAAAAGACCCGGTTTGTGGACTAAGTTAGGATTATATTTTTGTTGTGTGTTAGATCTGGAAAATTTCACGATACAAAAATGGTAATAATTTAACAAAAGTTTACTTTGAATTAGTTAAACATTATACGGTTGCTGAATTTTTCATTAATATTCAAGAATTTTGCTGTACAATGCTGTTTGATAATGAAACTCGTTTAGATGGATATCAATGTTGAAGATTAAATTAGTATATCATTTTTAGGCAAGGTCCTACCAAAATAAGTACTGTAACAATTGAGCCAAGTGAAATGGTGTCTGACAATACCTGGTCGTTAACTAACAAAAAAAAAAAAATTGTCACGGTATTTGTGACAACAATAAAAAATTGCATTTGTTTACTTCTGCATGCTATTGTCGTTAATCGATTTTTGATGAGTTCATTGGTAGTGCGGGTGACTGCTACGTTGTTTTGAAAACTGAGATGATGCCTGTAAAGTGGCGCGCGCCTCGGCTCGCCTAGCCTTGCCGCGGAGGTTGAGTGGTTGAGACTGTTGTGATAATCGTGTGAGGGGGAGGGTAAATGAAAGAGTACGTTCGGATCACGTGGTATAAACTTCAAGGCTGATTCTCAGGGTCGGATGGCGCGTGCGCTTCATAGCTAGCAGCAAAAGAGTCGCGGCTTGTTAGCTTTGCTTGTTTTTTTACTTTAATCTGGTAAACTACAAAAAAATTTAAATTGTGTATTAATCACGAATTTCGTAAAACTTAGTTTTCAACTATCATCTCTTAAGGAATTCCAGCTTAGAGAGGTCTTATTTTCCGGTATACTTAGGAAACGTATCGTCTGAAGTATTAAAATTCTGAAGCGACCACGTTGATGTGACATTAGTTACTATTAACTGCAATTAATCCTCTATTGTCGGTTGTTTATTAATGGCGGGAGTTAGGAAACGAGCTATGATTATAGTACGTACAGTGACTTTATTGAGTTTAATGTCGAGGTAAAGACAAATTTAGGGACTACTGTTTTTCGACACCGTATGAATGGTAATAAATTTGTCTGAGTATTCAAAAACGCTTGAAAATTTATATATTTTTGCCATCATACCAGTATACCAAACATATGTCTCTTATTTAATTGTTCAGGACATCAGCCGAAAGGCCGTTTGAACCTATAGAGGTTTTACTTAATAAAACGAAGAGTGAGGTAGTTCTCTCCGAGTTGAAAAATACGCTTCAGCACTCCAGGCCTTCCGAAAAGCACGCATTTTCCACCCTCCAAACGACACCGTCACTTCATTCACCAAAGAGTCTGGCTGTGTAATGAAATTCATTACTTTCGGAGGAGTTAATTTTGATTAGTGTCTTTTACACCTCTACCTCTTCTGTTCTTAAATGATTCAGTATTTAATTGGCTGACCATGTTATAAAAAACAGAACTATTTTTTGTAGCCCTGGAACTAACAGATTGAGTGCAAGTAATTTAACACTTCACCTGTGTTTGTTTTGGTAGTTATTTAATTGTAAAACAAATTAAATACCATTTAAAGCATATATTATCATGTTTTTTTGTTGGGTTATGGGTTGTGGCGGCAGATGCCAGAGTAAACAATTTTCCGTATTTTCACCGATAGTCAACAAGTTCTTACGATGCATGATGCTATAGTTAGATTGTAGTCTTTTGTTTCCATTGAAGGAAATTGCGTCGTGGGATAGGGTTTTCTTATCTTTATGTTACTCCATTTATCATCTTTTAAATATTCATAAAACTAGTAATCTGGATTTTACAATCAGATTTAGTGGCAGACTTTTTCTTATAGAATTTCTACTGTCAATTTATCCACGTTAAGAAATGTTCACTTCAAATGACAATTTTTAGACTAATTTATAAAAATCACAAAGAAAATTAATTTTTATCTAAAAAAAAAAATTGTGTACCGATAAAAGAAAGTGTTGGTTAAAACGGTACAGTATTGAAGATCAAGTGATTTAATCATACGAGGCATTTAATTTTTTTTAAACCTAAATATATCTATAATTACACAAACGTGTGTGTTAAATCTTGGAGGAGTATGTGTAAGCATACTTGAGAACTGAGATATGGATATAACAAAATACCAACCAAACTATTAATTTGTTGGGATTCGAGATAAGGGACTATTTATAGAAAATATCCAAAGTATCACACAACGAGTATAACTTATTTCCAAGATACAACACTCGTAGATATTCACTAAGACAAGAGGAGTTGAGGTTATCTTTTTCCATACGAGTAAGCTACAAACGAAGGAATTCAAAGCAGAAAGTTATAATCTAGTCAGATCTGAATCTACTTGCGGGAGTATTTGTATTGGTGGTGGACTGTTTTAAAACTTCAACTGGTTCAATTGGATAGTGCGAGATCGGATGATATGGTATGGTTAGGTTGGTAGCAGGTCCCATTCCACCAAACTGGTTTTACACGTCAACGAACATGTTCTCGGGTTAGTTAATTGCTCTGCCGGTAGGAGGCGTTACTTACCGATGATCGATTTTCAGTGTACACAATGTAACGGTCTTTCTGCGCTGGAAAAGGTTTTTATCTAGATTGTTAAAAGAACATTTTATTGATATTTTATTACTTTAACTGTGAAAACTTTATATGTAGGTGTAATCAAACTATGATTATTTAAACACATTGCATTGTACAGATATAAACCTTATCTGTTAAGAATTTATGTTGTTATTTCAAGTTCTACCTGTAAGCATTTTATCCTGTTGCATTCTATTTTATCCTGAATCAAATTACCAAGGTTGATAAATTCTTTTATTGATTTATTCACACGGAAACTATTTAAAAATAAATGTTTAGAAAGGTGTAAGTTTGCTCAAACGCTAACACCCCCGTATTAAGAAATAGCTTGCACCGGCGTATGTAGTGAAACTAATTGGGAAATTATAATTGCCAATTTTGAAAGTAGCCTATGGTAATTACTATTTTTAGATCTGAAATTTAAATTGCTATTGCCTACCGTTTTCGCCCATTGCAGGCAGGTTGAATGTTAAATTATTTGCACTCGATCTGCTAGATCCAGGGCTACAAAAAAATAGTTCTGTTTCTTATCACATGGTCAGCTTATTATATGACTGAATTATTTAAGAACAGAAGAGGTAAAGGTTTAAAAGGCACTTGTCAGAGACATCTCCTCTGAGAGAAATGGATTTCATCGTTATAGGGCCAGACCGTGTGGTGAATGAAGTGCTGATAAGGCATGCTGATAAACCACTTTTCCATTCAGTGAGGAGACAATTGTAAACGACTTCATCACTCGTTTTACTTAGCTACCGTTAGGAGTTAACAAATAACTCAATTAAATTTTTCAATTAATACAATAATCTTACAATAAAATTTGTTTTCTTCTGAAAAATTATTTAATTTCAATCAATAACATACTCTATGTGACAACGGACTGTTTCTAGTTACACGGTTTTTATAAATGGCTTTCTCATGAAAAATTCGCAAGAACACGTTCCAGATCTGCGTAGTTTTTCAGTTTTTGACAAAATACTTCCCGAGGTCATTCAATAAGTTTATGCATTTGCATTAAGAATTGCAAAACCACTATGATTATTTAAATCAATCAAAATTTAAGAATTTTGACTGATTTTTGTTTACAGGAATAAATACTATCCTGATTTTTCACAAAAATCATTGATAATTTACAATAAATTACGTCTTCAGTTATTTTTTTTTATTTACTTGTACGTAGGCTACCTACAATGATGTATTTCTATGTACCCTATACCAAGTATTACGTATGTACGATTTAAATGAACCGTACAGAATATTAATTCCATTAGTTACGATGTCAAAACAATACTGAACTAGCAGAAAGAAGAACGTCACACGTAAGTGCACGAATTTTAATTCTAAAATACGTCATCAATTTATTAACGACGTTTCGTAAGTTCGATTTAATAAATGTACTACATAATTATCTTGTTCTGCTTATGAATTGAGTATTCAACATGTTAAAAGTGCAAAAGAAATACAACTTAAATTTTGTACTGTATCTTAAGTGAATCCTGGCATATTTTTCTTGTGCGTGGATGTGCTGGCGTACTGGTAAATGTTAATTAATAAATTTTAAATAATAAATTTTTATACTACGGTTAACATAATCGTTCCAAAAATTCGGTTTTTCGGATTATCTTATAAAGCAATCTTAAATTATCCGCTTTATTTAGTTTCGGATATATTTACAAGTTTAAGATGTAATTCATTTTATTTAGATTTGTCATGAATTTAGTTATTTTATTATGCTTTATGAGGTAATTAAATACTTTTTTGGTGAGAAACGTGTAAATATGTATTTTTTTTTACTTTCTCTTGCCGTATATCAAATGTAGGGAAGGTAACTATTGTGTCACTTATCTCTAAGGTCCGTTTCAGGATCTGGGTAAATTAAATAATTAACACACAATAGTTTTAAATTACAAGTATTTATTAGAACTAAAAATTACTACGAGGGTAGGCTGATAAGTAATGCACACATGCTTGTAGAAGACAACTAAATAAACTTCAGTAGCGCGCCTGGTGGCATGTGGAAGTACTATTTCTCCTCTACAAGCCTGCGCAGTTTGAAGGCGTTGCTTTCATTCAGTTTGTTTTGAGTAGTGGAAGTATGGCGTCGTGTTCTGGTGCTATGTCAACGAGAATTAAACAACGCGCTGTTATCGAATTTTTAACTGCTGAGAAAGTGAATCCTAGTGAGATTTATCGTCGTTTAAAGGCTGTTTATTGTGACGATACTGTTGATAGGTCTACTGTGAATCGTTGGGTAATAAAATTTCGTGATTGCCAACCTGGAAAAGCCTTAATTGTTGACAAAACACGCAGTGGACGACCAATCACTGCCTCAGACGATAATCGTCGCAAACTCATCGATGATTTGATTCAAAATGACCGGCGAATCACTCAACAGCGTATCGCAAACCAAATTGGAATATCTAAGGAACGTGTTGGCTTCATTATTGAACAATTGGGATACCGTAAAATCTGTGCACGATGGGTACCACGCCGTCTGACAGACGAGAATAAACAGCGTCGATTGGAATGCTGTGAACAACTTTTGAAGCGCTACCGTGACGAAGGAGACGACTTTCTTTTGAATATTGTGACGGGGGACGAGTCATGGGTTCATTATTACGATCCCGAAGAAAAAAGGCAGAGCGCTGAATATCGTCATCCACATTCTCCTGTTGTGAAAAAGTTCAAAACACAACCGTCCGCAAAAAAAATTCTTTTGACTGTGTTTTGGGATGCTCGCCGAGTTTATGTGACTGATTATCTGGAACGAGGGGCAACGGTAAATTCTGCTCAGTATATACAGACTCTGAAACACCTCCGACGTCGAGTTTGTCGTGTTAGAGGCAACCTGGCGCCAATAATTTTGCAACACGACAATGCTCGTCCACACACTTCGCGTGCAACTGGAGAGGCTCTGAGAAACCTGAAGTTTCAACCAATTTTACACCCTCCGTATTCTCCCGACCTTGCGCCTTGCGATTTTTATTTTTTTCCTCTACTGAAGAGAGACCTTAAGGGTAATCATTACAGCTCGGACAATGAGGTGAAGGCAGCTATTGCGTCCTGGGTTCGAGGAAAGTCGGAAGAATTTTTCAGTGACGGAATGAAAAAACTTGTTAAACGTTGGGAGAAATGTGTAATGCTTAACGGTGACTATATTGAAAAATAAATAGATAATTTGGTAGGTTAAGATTTGTACTTTAATTTGTTATTTACCCCATCTTGCTATTTCTTTTTGTTCGTCTTCTACAAGCATGTGTGCATTACTTATCAGCCTACCCTCGTATTAATAAAGTAACTAATATCTACAAGAAAATTCCAATAAAATTACTTATAATAAATAATAAACTAATTATAATAACTAATAACAATTTTCTAAATAGGTACTACTTACAAAAAAATACAGAAATAACGTTAAACAATACACAGTAACTCACAATAACGTTGACCCTCTCTGACGCACTGCTACGCACTATGCAATTCGTTCACTGAATCACAGACAAAACGAAACTAATCGACTCTAAATAAATCGCTTCGCTTATATAGGTGAATCTACGGAGATTTCGGATACAGAGTTTTTTTTTAATAATGAAAACACAAAATCCTTTTGACGGCTTCTGGATAAATCTTAACAAATTGTAAACAAATTAGGTTTGAATAAAAGATGTTACAAAAAGGCCAATTATCAAAAATAGTTACCCGACACGACTCTTTCACAATAGCCGTACAACAAAAGGCCTAATTTTACTATAACCATTTATAACTATTTCTTGGGAACCTATTTATCACTCTTATCATTTACGTTAACATTAAAAAAAATTTTTTTTTTTTTTTAAGGGCGAACAACCAGGACGGTTATCATCGCCCGTTGTTCTACACACGGGTGTAAAGGGCCCGAGTGTAGAACGTACTCCTCTTATTAAAATCTAGGTCCTCCTCGAAAATTCTCGAACACACATTACCTTTAGATATTATCACAGTATTATTTTTATACCGATTTTTTGAAATCTTGATTTCACCGAAAATAACGTTTCAGAACCCTTGAACCCAAAAACATGCTTTTACCAATTGGTGTGTGCGCGTGCGCGAACAAAATAACTCAAGAATGGAATATGCTACATAACTGAAACTTGGAACTTAAGCTATGTACCATGAAGGGAAACCAACATGAATATTTTCATCAAAATCAGTCAACCGGAAGTAGGCTCGTTGTTTATTTGTGCGATTTTTCTCAAAAACTGCTCCTACGGTTTTTTAATAAATCATCTCATTTAAGCCTACTATTCGTGCTTTATAAGATAGGGTAAGCGGCATGTCTACTGAAAATTGAGGCTGTGCTCTAGTGATGAAACATGATATTTTTAAGATTGCGGCCTTAATAAACACATTAAGGCAAAAGTAGGCTATACAATTTTAAAGTATTGAAAATTAAAAACCCTACAACTTTTTTCAAGAGTTTTTTACAGAGCTTAGTTTAGCGTCAATTAGTGATTTTCCGTATTTTTGAGTCGAAAAGATTATTTTCATTTGGTGTCATTCATTCATGATTAAAATTAGGTTATGTTTTAGTTTTTTCAATTTTGACATGATTAAACTTGTTGTATTTTTATTATTTGAATTGGTAAGAGAAAGTTGTGTTAGTGTTTCACATCAGATTTTTTTTTTAAATATTGTCCTCAAAAACAGTAATGACTGCAAAATATATTACGGCATTTTTTATGTAATGCAATTATAAACAAGCTTACAACGAATGCCGCATCTCGATTTATTCGCTGCTGTGTTTGCGGCTCTCTATACCACAGGACTGACCCGCTTTCCCCACTCTATAACTGCCCACTACTTTGTTATAATAGTGGTTGTCGCCATTATCAACTCAGGTGAAATCCACGAAGAGTAATATACTGTTATTGTTCTGACACAGAACAAGTGAAGGGGATTTCAGTGCAGTCTTGTTTTCGTATCTCACGCTTTTGTAACATAAGGAAGACTGCATACCAATGAACGTTCCGTAAACTGAGATTTCGTATGTTTCAGAATGCAGATGTAATAATAAAATTGAAATGCTCATTTAAGAACAGTATTTTATGAACTTTCAGGCCTTTATAAAATAAAAATTATTATCGCTTGTAGGTTATTTTATAAAAATTACAATTTTATTTTGCCTTATTTATTTCCGTTAATTGCCCATAACAGGCAGGCGGAGAGTTCAATTATTTGTTTTTTATCTGCTAGTTCCAAAAATATATTTCGGGCTACAAAAATATATTTCTGTTTCCTATCACATGGGCAGCCAAGTATATGACTGAAATGTTTAAGAACAGAAGAGGTAGAGGTGTAAAAGACACTGGTCAGCGTTATCTCCTTTGAAAGTAATGAATTTCATTAGGCCTATATGTATAGCCGACCCTGTGTTGGTAGAAGCGAAAAAGGTGTCTTTTGCAGGGTGGAAAGTAGATGCTTTTCAGAGAGCCTGGCATGCTGATAAGCATACTTTTTCCCTCAGTGAGGAAGGCATCTGACTCCTCGTTTTACTTAGTAAAGCCTTTAGAGATTTAAACCTGCCTTTCGGCCGATGACCTAAACAACAATATCTCTGTTAGATCTGATTTGAATAAGACTTTCACTACCGTAAACCGGAGCTCCTTGAGCTCACAAGGGGTCTATCATTGACAAAAATAAATCGTATACTTTAAAAAGTAGCTGGATTACAATTATGAAGAACTAAAATAACCTCCAAAAATTTTTAATAAAAGAGGAAACTTTATTGGCGCCAGAAATAAATAGTTTCTTACAGATTACGGGTAGGCGTATTTTATTATTAATTTTTAATTATTGGAGAATAATTGATTGTGTTTTGGTTAATTTGAGTTTTTGTAAGCTTTTGTGCCTATTTAATGTGTGAATTAAAAAATAGATTTAGACTTATTGTGATCTAATTTTTACAAAGTTACCTTGTTGTTTAGGTCATCAGCTGGTTTGAACCTCTGGAGGTTTTACTAAGTAAAACGAGGAATGAGCTGATTTACAATTTCCTTCCTCACTGAGTGTAAAAGTGCTTTTATCAGCATGCCAGGCCCTCTGAAAATCATCTACTTTCCACCCTGCAATAGACACCTTCACTTCATTCACCACAGGGTCTGGCTGTATAACGATGAAATCCATTACTCTCAGAGAAGATAACTCTAATTAGTAAAACGGACTATAAAATCCGTTGACTCCCATAAAAGTAATAGAAAATACTGTTAAACAATATCACAGCTTTTCATTTATAACTGAAGAAAATGTAAATGAAAACTAGAAAAATGGGCCAGTAACCCCGGTTTCTGTGTTGTAAAACGTTGGCAGTCAAAAATGTACTGACAGTAACTTATTCTCAAAACTTCAGAGGGGAGAAACTTTTTCTCATAAAATAAACGGAATTTTTCAATCTTAATTAAACCTGGACTTGTCAGTTCAATTAAATGATTAAAAAGTCGGGCTTTTAAAACTCTTAAGGACATTTTTTGATATATTTCGGATGATTTACCACAATGTTTATTTGGTTTTGTGAGAACTCCACGCAAATACTCCATACAAATGGAGTAGAGTTGTACTATACACAAAACGAAATAATAGTAATCTTGTTATTAATGAACAATCACGTTAAAAGAACTTATTAATACTTATTATTACACAATATTCTTAATAAAACAAAAAACATAAGATGCTAAATTATTATCAAAATAAGTAATATGTATTTAATAAATTAATATGCATTTTTATCAGCTAATTAGCAATATAGTAGTATAGTAAACTACAATATTTAAAAAACCACTTTGTTTTTTTTTATATATACTACGTAACACCAGAATTGTTTAACTCATCATTTCCTGAAATAGTACATTAATGTAACCGGTCATTCACTAACATTAAAAAGACTAAAGTAAAAATAGTGTACTCATCATGCGGTCGTGGGTTCGAATCCCACTCAGATACGGCATATTTTCATACGTTACAAAAAAATTATTTCATCCTCCATTGTAAACAGTTGCACCCCAACCTCTTCTCTAATGACCGTTGCAGTTAATGCGACGTTAAATAAATAAATTTAAAAAAATAGTGTAGTTTCCTTTATAAACAAACTTACGCGAATAGGTTTAACTATTTACTTTTTACACGCTTCCATTAGCCGATAAATCCAGTTTTACAAAAATTATTCTTAATAAATCAATAACCCACCGGGTTAGCCTAGAGGTAAACAGGGCCGTTGAATAAGAGATGTCTCTTATTCAACAGCCCTGAGAAGTAAAGTCATCTCCGCGAGTCAAGTTCTTAAGAGCTGATTTGGAGACGAAGTTTCTATGGTTCAAATCCCAGTAAAGGTAGTTATTAATACTTACCGTATAATACTTTTATTCGGATTTAAATTCTAGTGAGCGGTTACTGATGTACTTTAATGGTTGCGTCATATCCTTTTTTGTATACGACCGACTGTTTTTCTATTACAGTGATCCCCGGTTATAACGCGGTAGTGAAGAGTCATGTAGTGACTCCGCGTTATATCAGCTACTGCGGTATAAACGAAGTCAGGATTTTTCTTAGTTACTACAAAACGTAGTACGCACAGAGGCCAGTCGGTAAAAACATATTTTATGGTTCGTGGGGTTTGTAAATAAACGTGTTTTTCCGGTGAAAATTCGATTTCGAAAAATTGACACAAAAATAATACTTTCCTTTAGGCCTACTAAATTCATACGTAGGGTAAAAGGAAGTAAAAATTAATAATAAACATAATATTCTCATATTAACTTTTACAACCCAACGGATCGAAGAAACGCAAGGGTTTGTTGACACCGATAATATCGTGAATTTGGTCAGGTAATTTGAATCGGCGCCGCAATGCAGGGTTGCAGTTTCACCGAGCTGAAAACCACCCTTGCCACACACAGTGGGGCAACCCCAGATTCCATGAGATTCCCAAGGGTCAATCTCGTATGCTGTTAAATGTTTATAGGAGAAATTTCACTGATAATAGTGAGAAGTAGTCTTTGAAATTTAATCGTTAAGATAATGATAAGAAATAGTGTTAAGTGTATATTTTGAAGACCACCGACGGATACTAATCATTAGCACGTAGCATTGACGCAATCATTAAATGTTATAGGCTAAACAAGCAAATCATTAATGGGATATGACTAAATGATTATGCATTTCGTAATATACTTGTTAAAATTCAATTGGCACTCTGGTCTTAACTAAATTTTTCAGAAGAAAAAATTGAAAAGAACGGATTGAACTATATCTTAAAATTCAACTCGTGGTTTACTATATTTAACAGACTGTTTTAAATTACAATAGCTCCTCAGTAACTTGTTTCTTGGCAAAGCACACAAAACGATCTTTCTAACATCATTTCTCATTTAATTATGTACATTTGTTAAGGTATTATGCAAATTGGATGGCAGTTAAGTAAGCGCAATATATCTCCTTTTGTGATACAATATTATGACAATCTGTCAACAATTCATTACAAACATAATAAACTTTACAAAATATATCTGTAGTCTATATATGTATGTATGTTTGTTGATTTTCTACAAAACTGTCATATAAACAAATGATACCAAACCGAAAGCACCTTTCTTTAATATTTTTAACAATGAAAGCAAATGAAAATTTAAAACTTGGCTTTTCAAATTGTAATTTACCTGTTTTAAATGATCCATAAATTTGTGCTTTTTTGTTTTTTTTAATAATCATTTTAAAACAGCCCTAATAATTATGATTATCTTGGTCCGATCTCAAGGAAAGAGTTAATAAAATAGACCGTGGTAAATGTGTTTATGAATGTATGACTTTATTTGGCCGGCCCGTCGGTGCAATGGTACAATGGTCAGCACTATTAGACTTTCGCACCAGGCGTCCCAGGATCGATTTCCAGTCAGGTTAGCATTTTTGTCACTCATCTTCATCTCTTACCCTTTACCATCTGCATTAGCTTTATTGACCATAACAGTCGGATGTAAAACAAAAAGCAATTTTTTTTTTACAAATCTCGTATATAAATGGGAATACACTCGTTTCGGATAAACCAAATTTGTAATTTTTCACGATAACTATTGTATGTAGTCATTTCTATAATTATTATAAATTTGAAATTAATTTCTGAAAAACTGGGTTCAACTGTTTCATTTGATTGTAGGTCTGTATGTACGCAGTACGTCTAAGTTTGTGGATATGAAGTACTTTCTATCTAATGAGATTTAAAAGAAATAAAACTTTCTTCCTACCTACATTTACTATTGCTTCATTTTAAGTTATCTTTATTATTCCTATTTAAAAATTAATTTAATATCAGAATTCTATCATTTTACATTCCAACTTATTCAAATTTCAAAAAATTGTATTAAATTATTTTCAAATTGCCCAGTCAGTTAATTAATATTTTTGTCTGTTTTGTTTCGCCGTTAATCAGAGTGCAAACTGTTTAATGTATACCTAATTAATAAGTTGGATTGTGAATATGGACACTGGACTACTAAGAATTAATTTGTAATCAACTTATTTCTGTATATTTGTCCTGGTCAAGGGTTCACGCAGTTTTCTTTGGCCACCCCAAGCGAATTTCTGGGTTATTCTTCTCTTTCCCTTTTGTATGGTAATAAAACCTTCCCATTTCCTTTCCTATACATTTGATTTTTCGTATACAATATAGGCTATATTATTTTACGTGACATTAAAATTTATTTAATTATTTCAATTTATACTAGAAGCGCCAAGGATTGTAAAGGAGTAAAATTTATTCGTGAGTAAGAAATTATTGTAAATTCGTCGCTGCGGGTCAGCTTTTCACAGCTGATTTTCGGAGACGAAGGTTCCGTGGTTCAAGTCCTAGTAAAGTTAGTTACTTTTATATGAATTTGAATACTAGACAGAGGTTACCGTTGTACTTTTATGGTTGGGGTTCAATTAATCTTACTCTCTCAGGAATGGTCGGCCTGAGTCTGTACGAGACTACACTTCATTTACACGTCGTCATACATTTCATTCTCATCTCAATGTGTCATATGGTTGCTTATTGTTCTTAAAATGAACAGATTGCAACGTGTTACCAGTGTATTGTATTACGTACACAGTATAAGAACGTAATATATTCAGTATAAAAAAACAAGGCGTCATAAATCAACAGTATACAAGGCAGTTGTGAAGCTATACCTGTTGCACACAAAAAAGGTCTATTTGTTTTTCTTTTTTTTCTCTTGTTTTAAATTCCTAATGTGTGTAGCCTATGTTGCAATCTGTTCAATTTAGAACAATAATCAACCCCATGACTCAATGAGATGAAGGTGATGTGTATGATGTGTAAATGAGGTCTTGTACAGACCCAGGCCGACTATTCCTGAGAGAGTATGGTTAATTGAACCCCAACCATTAAAGTACACCGGTAATCACTGTCTAGTATTCAAATCCGTATAAAAGTACCTTTACTAGAATTTGAACCAGGAACCTTTGTCTCCGAAAATAAGCTGTTAAACAGCTGACTCGCGGCGACGACTTTACCTTTAGACCATTCCGGTAGATCATTTGTTTTTCTAAATTTGTTTTTAATAAACTGAATTTCGTTTGGATAATCAAACTTTTGATAAACGAGGTTTTAGTGTAAAATTTCCCAATTTTGATCTGACATTGTTGGTGTCAAAGTTTTATCATCTATTATCAATCGCGTGGGACAATGAGCTACAGAAGGGTGCATTAAATAAACTGGTTTATCAGCCAGTTTCAATGCACACTTTGCTTTTTGCAGGTACCACTTTGTAAACTACCATGCCGATTTTTCAGAATTAAAACTCTTTAGGAAGGTACAAAAATTATTTATTTATTGCATTGATCGAAATTCAAATAGGCCTACTTTACATTTCCTGGATATCACTTACAAATTTATAAGTTACACAACATTAGCGCTCAGTTTGGCATGAGAGAATATCGGCGCAAAAATCGAAGATTATGGCATACAAGGGAAGATGGCCGGTCCGCTCAAAAATTATACTTTGTAACCGAACGATAGAACAAGTTCAAGATATTAAATATTTAGGATGCCGGATTTCCTTTGACAAAGATGATGTCGCGAGTGAGAAACAGGAAAATTCAGCGCTGTGTGCGGTTCTTTTGCAAGACAGTAGGAAAGAAAACGAGACAGGACACCCAAATAAAATTTTACAGAGCACTGGCTGTAGTCAATCAAAAACATGGTTGTCATTATAGAGAAACGAATCTCGTATCCAGGCTGCTGAAATGAGACTTTTGCGTAGTAAGTTAGATGTTCCATTTTCCTAGTTAAATGTTCAGTCACTGTGTGAAACATTAAGAATATAAGGGAAACTGGTCCAACCATTTACTTCATATGCTAGCACACAGACTTCCTCTACGAGCATGGAAATATAAACCTAGAGGGAAGCGAGGCTTGGGAAGACCTAAAAAGAGATGAATGACAGAACGGCCATTAAGCCTAATTCTTGACAGATGATGGTGATGATCACTTACAAATACACATGCAGATTTGCAGCACAATAGATCGTCGGTAAGATATAAAAATAAAATGAATTACTTTTGGGTATTGCCCCTTTTTACCACTTTAGCACAAGTGTTTGAAATGCAAATGCTTTAAATTCTCTGTTCAACCTTTAACAAATAAATCTACTGATTTTCAGCTCGGTGACCGAAGTTAGAGAATCTTGATGAATGAATGAGTCTAAGAGAAATTTTGCATTTATATGTACAAAAATAATTTTAAAATTGACTCTGTGCTCTGACCAGTTTAATCTCCAAATTGAACTATCTATTAACATGTTGATCTTTTTGGAGAAAAAAATGAGTCGACTTACGTTACTCTCCTATGTTAAAAATATTCTGTAACTTATCACATTGTAGCTTAACTAAAGATAGCAATAAACGATTTTTTATTTTAATTTATTAGGAAAATTCACAACTATACATGAAAACGAGTGAATGAGATGACTATGAAATGAGTTAAAATATGATGACTATGAAATGATAAAATATGACTATGATATGAGATAAAATAAGACTTAGAGGAGATCACCACTCAACAGTGGGCTCAAGTTGTAAATTTTCTGCAAACCGTTTACAAAATTGTGTACTATTGGAAATTACATATTACAAAATGATGTCCCTACTCCATCGCCGGCGTAGACGTCCTTGGGACTTTCCGGGAAGGTTTGGTAGGTATAGGTTGCTATGATAAGACAATATCTCACGGAATCTTTTTTTTCTCTTTAATTCTTTATTTACAACAACTGTAAAATTTTACGACAAGAAAATGTGATGATTATGACATTAATGTAAATGACATGATAGGCATGAGAGGGGTAGGGCCCCCATTGGTGCCTCCCCACGAATGAACTTTGTATATCAAATTAGCAGGTCTCTACTCTAGCGTCTTTTAAGGCGTCTAGGGGGATTATCAGGTAAATGGACGGTAGAAAGTGAACGCACCAGGGGGTTCTCGTGTTCGTGTGACTTGTCGTGAAAGCGTTTGTATAGGTATTCAATGGAATGTTGTACAAGTGGTGTTTTCAAATCTGTATGTAAGGTTTTGTTGGTAACGTAAAGAGATGAATTTGCTATAAGGCGTAATGTTTTTGACTGGAATGCTTGAATTCGTTGCAAGTTAGAGGGTTTGGTTGAACCGTAAATTTGGGACCCGTAGGTCTACATAGGTTTCAAAAGAGAACAATATATGCGTAATTTTTGTGCCATTGGTCACGGAATCTTATTTAAATTTTACGAAATAAATATTTTAAGTACGGAATTTTTAAGTCATTGTGCAAAGAAACATTGGTTACGTAAAAGGAAACTATTTTTAACAAAAAATAAATAAAATAAAAATTTACACACATTGTAACATATTGTCTACTGCTACGTTAGTTATATTTAATAGGCCTAAATAATTTGAAATGTTATGGATGCGCGTTGAAACAAAAGTTTATTTTAGTGTTTTTAATTTTTTTAGATTAAGTTAAAAATTCTAGATTTGTCAAGCTGAAGATTTGGAAAGGTAAAAAGAACAGATAAGGAAAACACGATGTCAACGATTATTATTTCAAACAAGTTTTTGTATAAAAATAAATGTAATTTTCCAATTTCAAGAAATATACTGGTAAGTAAATCATTGTGTAGTTGATGGAATTTCCCAATAATGAAAATAATAATTTGGGGGAAATATTTTCGTTTCATTCAAATCCGTGGCTGATTAACACGGTCAATGAAACGTGTTTTTCATTTTATAATATTATTTGTAGAACAAAGTAATAGACAAATCAATGACGTGGCTTTGTGGTTTTACCAATCAATAACTTCCATGAGTTTATAATCCCACAAGGTTAGTGTTAAAGAAAACTAGAGTTTAAACACCTTTGTTTCATACAGTGGTAGCACGCAACCTTCCTCTGTGCTCCCAGGAGTTGATTTTAGGACTAAAATTGATTATTTTTACTTCTTTTGCCCTATGTGAATATATAGGAAAGAAAAGTATTGTTTTCATGTCGATTTTTACCGGAAATACAAGTTTTCAAGCCCAAAAGTGTATACAGTAAGATTCGGCTATAATGAAGTCGGTTGTAATGAAAATCCGCACCTTTGTTTCATACAGTGGTAGCACATAACCTTCCTCTGTACTCTCAGGAGTTGATTTCAGGACTAAAATTGTTCTTTCTCTTGCTTTATGTAAATATATAGGAAAGGAAAGTATTATTGTCATGTCGATTTTTCACCGGAAATACAAGTTTTCAGGCCTAAAAGTGTAGATAGTGTATTCGGTTATAATGAAGTCGGTTGTAATGAAAATCCGCTAATAACGAATGAAAATAGGAAATTTGGTTGGTTTTTATGTTATTAACACATGAGAAGTCTGATACTGTATAACGAAAATGGAATCCGGTGGTAACGAACGAATCATCTACCTTAAAATAATAATAATAATAATAATAATAAATAAGTATATTCTCTAGGATCAGAAACAAGTAGTTTTGTTAAAATAATGGATAATCTTTTTTTTAAATTGCATTAAATTTTGTTTTTTCCTTTTTTAATTTGGTATTTCATTAATGTTACGTGTGGGTTTAGGTCAACAGCCAAAAGTCTGGTTTGAACCTGTAACTGTGTTTACTAAGTAAAAACGAGGAGTGATTGTCTTCCTCACTGAGTTGAAAGAGTATGCTTATCAGTATGCCAGGCCCTCGGAAAAGCACCCACTTTCCACCCTGCAAATGACACCTTCACTTCATTCACCATAGGGTCTGGCTGTATAGTGAAATTCATTACTCACAAAGGAGATAACTCTAGCGTCTTTTACACTTCTTCCTCTTCTGTACTTAAAAGTTTTAGTCATATAATTGGTTGAACATGTGATAAGAAACAGAACTATTTTTCGTATCCCTGTAACTAGCAGATCGAGTGCCTGCTCGTTATGGTCAATAATGTTACGTGTACCTACCTACCTATATGTTATTCGAGTAGTCTATAATTAAATAAAGTTGCCATGCAGCCTATCATATGTGAAGTTCTGTGTTTAATTTAAGGAATCGCTTTATCACGGATTTTCGGTATGTACTGTACATACTTAAAAGATTTTTTAAGTCGCACCCAATATCTGCAGTCATTAGCGACTACATTTTTGTTTTTCTCTTCATTGGTACATTGGGGAGTTATCGGAAAATTGTAATATTATCCTGCTTGCCTCGCTCTAGACCTACCGGGAATCGAACCCGCGACCTTTCTTATGCCTAGAACAACTGACGACTAAACTTTGCTATCGGTTTCGGCCGCGGAGTTGGTGTAAAAGATTTTTATTCATGATTTCTTACTTAAATTACATGTCGTCCCTCCAATGGTAAACTCGCGAATGTGCAAATTTTGTGAATATGAGTTTGTTAGTGCATTCTGATGTATACACCCAACGCATGTTGTAATAAACTCGCGAATATGTATCTTGTTCGGTAAGGGAGATACAGCCTTTGTAAAGTTATGAAAATACGCAGTGTGTTAAAGAAGAAGCATTGAATTTGTTTTTTGCCCTCCTGTAAAACTGAGAATTTGCACATTCGCGAGTTTACCGTTGGATGGACGATATTTAGTCTAATATTTGTTATTCCGGTAATTGGCTGGGCACGTAAGATAATAGAGTACTAGATACTGCGGCGCGTAGCTTCATTCGGTTATAACGAACACCCGGACATAACGAACAACTAATGCCAGTTAATTGAATTTCGTTATAACCGAATTTTACTGTAGGCTATAATCTAAGTTATAGGAAATGAAAAACTTACAACTTTTATTTCAACTTTTTTTTCTACAGAGCCTAAATTTAGCGCCAGTTAGTCATTTTCCATATTTTTTAGTCCTACAGAGATTTCTTTTCTTTTATTGTCATTCACTTATGATTAAAATTAGGTTTATGTTTCATTATTTACATTGAGAAGATAAAGTCGTGTGAGTGTATCACACGAGCATATTGATTCACGGTAAAATTTTTGATTTATCTAAAGGTTCCAAATGTCAAAATTAAAATTCTGCTTTACGAATTTCAGAACCCAGAATATAAAAGAAAGGGTCATCCAGTATGCCTATCTAGAACTGGCGCCAAACGCTGAACGCTAAAATCCGAAACGTTTGTGTGGCATGACGACACACGTTATACATAGAATTGTTACTAACAACGCCAATACAAAGCGCATGCTCGAAGACAATATCGACTACTCTACGCTCTTTGTGAATACTGTGACTTGTTTTGTTATTACACAGTATTAATCTTCTATCACGATGTGAGCTAAATATTATTCACTTAATAAATTATGTATTTCACATCGTACCGTACACATTTCTTCGAGAATATTTTTGACGTAAAACTGGTAATTAAATACATCAGAAGATACGTAAAAAACATTATTTAAAAAATTAGTAATAACGAATATTATAAAAAGAAAAAAAATTGATTTAGGCTTCGTATAAATATGTATAACAAATCAAATAAACTGTAAAACCACAATGTACCAAAATTTCTATACAATTGTGACATTTATTCCGGATTATTTTCAGGATACTGGATATTTATAAATAATAAAACTCCTTTTAATTTTAAAACAAATATTTATTTATAAATTAGTACATAAATTTTTACGGTTATAAGTGTCACGCCACCCCTTTTAATTAATCATTTACTGTGTTGCCGGCCTTCAATAGTTCTCCCGGCCTTTGTCGGCGCACAAACCTTTCGGCTCCGCACCGACAGAGGCCTTTGTCATCAAGGCCGAGCCAGTAGCCGCCCTCTACCACAGCGCTCTCGGCAACTATATAAAGAGCGCTGCACTGAGCAGCGATTCAATTCCGATCAAGACACCGAGGGATTCACTTCCGATCCAGACAACGACAAGACGTCCACCACGGCACACGGCTGCCGGACTCCAGCGAGGACTAATCGACGACCCCGCAAGAGAGAAGATGATGCTTCCGCTCGCCGACCCGTCACCGTAAGCCGTCGACCGGACCGTAATCGCCTGCTGACGCGAGCGATGCCCACAGCGGTCCCTCGACCGAGCCTTACTCCCACCGGACTAATCGAAGCAGCCATCGACGCACTACTGCGAGGGAAGAAGATGATGTCTCCGCTGGAGGACGACATGCCGTGTCGCCCAGCTCCTCGACCGCCACGACGACTACGACCGATGCCTCCCGTCAAGACGACCGCCGCTTAAACGGTCCTTTTCAGGGCCACCAAAATTAAAGGTTTTAACTCGCATTTTAATTTCACCATCCGGTGACATAAGAATGAGGAAATTACAATAAATTACTTAATTACCCACTAAATTTAACTATAAAGAAATATTGTCATCTACAACCAAATAAATTATTAATTTTTTTACTTACCACCTGATAAAATTGAACACTAACTACTTGTCACAGATAAACTACTTCAATACGCGACACGTTATGTATAAACCGGTTTTTAACCACTTCACTTACCTTTCAGAACACTGACTGTCTGGAAGAGAGTCGGCATACTACTTTATTGTATAAAAAATATTCGAGATTAAATGAAAAACTATTAATTTTTTTAAAAAATTGAAATTAAAAACACAAAAGAGTAATAGAACAATCCAGAGAAACAAATGATAAAAGAATATGATAGAACCTAATGAAATACAATAAAACTTTCTACTCTATACTAGAAATATCAACCAGTAAATCTAGGCGCTAGTCCAGACAGCAATAAATCAATCACACTTGTCAAAAGACACATAGAAACCATTTACCACTGTTCAGCGGATGTAGGCCTACGTCACAATATTATAAAGTTTTGACAGTAGGCTTACCAAAATTATTCATTCGTGGTAGCACATTTTTTTCGGTTTCTACAATAACTTCTATCATATGTTAACCAGAGTACTAATATTACAAAGAAATAAAGTTTATTTTTTGTTGTATGTACGAAGTAATCTCACAAACTATCCACCGATTTCAAATATCCGTTCACAGTTGGAAAGCTCAAAGCTTTCTGAGTAACACCGAGATATAGGTTTCTTTATCAGAAATACGAGCTTTCTCTTATGTAGATTGTATTGAATTACGTAATTTTTACTTCCTGGAAAAACAATTTTTGACTGGTAAAATAAAGTAATCTTTTAGTTTATTTGTTTGAGGTAAGTTTACCTATAAGATATGTGGTCTATCTATTCTATTCTATCGTATAACATCCGTTACCAAAAATGATTTGTACTAAGCACATAGCAGGTACGGTACAGTACCGCTGTACAATATAATTAATGTTCTTTCAATTTTCAAAAATTATTTAGGAAACATTATATCAAAAAATAACGAGACATCCAATTTCTGCATAGAAAATATTTAACCTTACAAAAATCAAAGAAATCATAGTACCAGATTTGTTTAAAGAAATACGCTTTTATCTATTTTCCTTAAACGCGTATTCAGTTATTTTCAGATCGCATTTCACCCTTTCCACTGGCGATTCATACTGATGTCAACTATATTACTGTTTCCAATAAGTAATTAATTTTATTTGTTCAGCATGATTTTACTAAACGTGTAAACTGTATGAGATATTAAACGCTTTAAGTTCAGTTTGTCGTAAAGCGCATGTAAGTAGAAGCAACCCCACCAAAACATATATCAATACAAAACATAAAAATATTGTCATAAAGTGTTTTTAACTTAATTATACAAATATGTAATATACCCTACGACAAACTTTACAAATTGTTTGTGTGAGATTTATTAATCAATATTATGTTTTAAAATTCCGCACATTTTTTTATATTTTTTATTTATTTATTTAACGTCGCATCAACTGCAAGGTCATTAGCGACGACGTTGGGGGGTAACTGTGTGTAATGAGGATGAAATGATTTTTGTAACGTATGAAAATATGTCGTGCCTTAGTGAGATTCGAACCCAGGACAGCATGATGAGAGGCGAGCACGTTACCAACTACGCCAATGAGGCCGGCTCCGCACATTTTTATTTTAGGACGGATACAGATTAAATCAGTTTTTAAATAAACAGAATAAATCAGAATAAACGTTAAAAATTTGTAAAATTAAAAACTGATTTATTTTTTATTTTAGGACGGGATACAGAATAAATCAGTTTTTAATTTTACAAATTTTTAACGTTTTTGAAGCTAATAAAAAATACAATTTTTAGTAAATCATATCACAATAATATCTGTAAAGTTTACGGTACTATTCTAAAAAAAATGTCCTGTACTACCAATTGTACCTAAAATGATTCTTTCAGCCTGTACTCAATTACATTTCCATATTTGGAATCATAACAACTGTTTAATAAATACGAATCATTAACCCCGAAACCTTCAACTCAGATTTTGAAACATTTTTCAGGGTGAAATCTTCTTTATAGAACAAACCAAATTTTAAAACATATTTTTAATACATTCTACTTGCAGCATCTCCACTTTTAATGATCTAACATTGCATAATATTTATTAATATTTTGTCCATATGTTAATAAATTTGCAGGTGTACGACTGAATGAGTGTTATTTAATGAAATGCAATGTAGAT